>JAWWLR010000092.1:4102885-4119926 GCA_035041075.1 Acraspis erinacei | reverse complement strand
ATGTAAAATTTTTCATAACAAAATGTAGATTTTTCAAGATTTTTAACATAAATTCGGTAGCTTTTAAAAATTTTGAATTATTTCAAGAAAATAAAGAAGTTTTCTCAAGATTCTTGAGCAAATTTGAAACTATTTTTTATTTTAAAAAGAATTTTTTTAAAGGAAAAGGTTAAGCCCATGTTGATCAAAAATTGCACCCTCTGCGGCGCAACTGGTTAACGATCCACTCATGTTAGGGGGGTTCCTGGTTCAAATCCCGGCTGAAGCAGATTTTTTTTCTTCGAAAATTATTTTTTTGAAGTAATCGTTTCAAAATAATTAAAAACTGTATATGTTTAATATTATCATTTTAGAACTTTATTCGTTAAATTATTGAACTATAATTTTAAGTATATTTTGACGTTCTGCTTGGCGTAATGCGCATTGCGCCTCAATTTAGTAAAGCGGGAAAAAAGATATTACTGGTGGTAATATAGTTCAGAACTAAGTTTCTCATAAAGTTTCTTCCATCTCAAAGAAATGAAACCTAGTATTTTATACCAGCCGTTCCTTCCTTAAAATAAAGACTTATAAAAAGTTTTCAAACCCACTTTTTACTTCAAAAATAAAATAAAGAAAAGTTTTAATTGACTCGAAGAAACTTAAGCCATTTTCTCCTTTTTGTTAAAAATTAACTTTTTTTAACTAATAATTTCAATATTTCATTGTTGATTGAAAATCTATCTTTTAAATTAAAAAATTATCTATTTAAGTAGAAAAATCGTCTGTTTTGGTTAAGCATTGATCAATTTTGTTGAATAATTATTGTTGTTTTTTTTATTCAAAAATTTAATTTTTTAATTCACAATTTAAAGATTCCAATTTTGGTTGAAAATTAATCTTTTAAATGGAAAATTTATAGTTTTTAGTTGGAAATTTTAAACTGATAATTTACGTTTTTCATCATTGGTTAAAAGTTAATTTTTTTTATTAAAAACTGATATTTTTTAGTTAAAAATTTAACTATTTGGATAAAAATATATCTGTTTTATTGGAGAATTTAACTACTTTGTTAAATAATTGTTGATTTTTTAATTAAAAATGAACATTTTTAATTGCTACTTTAACAATTCAATTTTTAGTTAAAAATTAATTTTTTTAATTGAAAAATTGATCTTTTCTGGTTAAAAATCAAATTAATTGATTGAAAATTTCTCTTTTAAGCTACAAAATTAATCTTTTTGGTTAAAATTTCAACTATTTGGTTAAAAATGATTCTGTTTTTGTTATGAATTTAACTATTTTTCAGAATTTGTTTTTTTTATAATTGAAGGTTAACCTTTTTAACTGATAATTTACCTATTCCATTTTCGGTCGAAAATTAATCTTTTAAATTGAAAATTGATCTTTTAAGACAAAAATTTAGTTTTAGTGTTGTCGTTCTTTTATTAAAAATTAAATTTTTTAACCATTAATTTACCTTCTTAATTTTTGGTTAAAAATATATTTTTTAAATTAAAAACTGATAATTTTTTAGTTAAAAATTCAATTAATTGGTTGAAAATCCATCTATTTGGTAGATAATTAATCCTCTTCTTTAAAAATGTGTAATAAACATTAAACAATAAACTATTTGGTTAAAAATTATTCTGCTTTGGTTGTGAATTTATCTGTTTTTTTCAGCATTTGTTGTTTTATAAAAATTAAAAATCAACTTTTTTAACCGATAATTTACCTTTTTATTTTTGGTTGAAAATTAATTTTTAAAATTGAAAACTGATCTTTTTTAGTGGAAAATTTGTCTGTTCGGTAAATAATTAATCATCTTGGTTCCAAATTTATTTTTTCGTTGAAAATTCAACTGATTGGATAAAAATGTATAAAAATGGATAAAAATGAATAAAAATTGGATAAAATTTATTTATCGATAATTCGTCTGTTCGGAAGATATATAATCCTCATGGTTGAAAATTAACATTTTTTATTTGAAAATTGAACTTTTTGGATAAAAAGTACAATTTAACTATTTTGTTGATAATATCTTGTTTTTTTCTATTCAAAATTAACCTTTCAAATTGAGTTTTTTAAACTAAAAATTAAATTATTTAATTTATCTTTTAATTTGAAAATTGATTTTTATTAGTTGAAAATTCAATTATTTGTTGGTTATTCGTCTGAATTAGATCAAAGTTTCTTATTTTTTATTGAAAATTAGTTTTTTTACTAATAGCTCAAGTATTTCATTTTTAAATAAAAATATCTTTAAAATTTTGAATTTATGTATTTTTAAATGAAAATTCAATCATTTATTGAAAATTTGTCTGTTTAGTGGATAATTATTCTTGTTGGCTGAATATTTATCTTTTTGGTGGAAAATTCCACTATTAGTTATAAAAAATTCCCATTTTTGGTAGGGAATAAATTATTTTGTTTCAAAAAAAGTTATTTTTCCTTTTAAGATTCACTTTTGTAATTAATAACTTAACTACTTATTCCATTTTTTGTTATAAATTTTTCTTTTAAATTGAAAATTGATCTTTTTTAGTTGAAAATTCAATTAATTGGTTTAAAATTCGTCTGTTTGGTAGGTAATTAATCCTCTTTGTTTTATATTTATCTTTGTACTAGAAATTTCAACTAATTACATAAAAATTATTCTGTTTTGGTTGAGAATTTAACTATTTTGTTTAACATTTGTTTTTGAAATTAAAAATTAACTCTTTAACCAAAAATTTACCTTCTTTAATTTTTGCTTAGAAATTTATTTTTTAAACCTAAAACTGATATTTTTTATTTAAAAATTCAATTAAATGTTTGTGAATTTAACTATTTTGTTCAGCATTTAAAAAAAAATATATTAAAAAGTAACCTTATTGCGGTCGAAAATTAATCTTTTAAATTGAAAATTGATCTTTTTTAGATAAAAATTCAATTAATTTGTTGAAAATTCGTCTTTTTGGAAGATAATTAATTGTCTTTGTTTTAAATTTATCTTTCAGTTAAAATTTCAACTAATTGGAAAAAAATTATTCTGTTTTTGTTAAGAATATAACTATTTTGTTTAACGTTTTTTGTTTTTTTATTCAAAATTAAATTTTTAACCATTAATTAACCTTCTTAATTTTAGATTAAAAATTTATTTTTTAAATCTAAAACTGATATTTTTTATTTAAAAATTCAATTAAATGATTGAAAAATTGTCCTTTTAGGTAGAAATGTAATCTTTTTGGTTAAAAATTCAACATTTGGTTAACAATGATTCTGTTTTGGTTGTGAATTTAACTATTTTGTTCAGCATTTAAAAAAAAATTATTAAAAATTAACGTTATTGCGATCGAAAATTAATCTTTTAAAATGAAAATTGATCTTTTTTAGATAAAAATTCAATTAATTTGTTGAAAATTCGTCCTTTTGGAAGATAATTAATCGTCTTTTTTTTTTAATTTATCCTTCAGTTAAAATTTCAACTAATTGGATACAAATTATTCTTTTTTGGTTAAGAATATAACTATTTTGTTTAACATTTTTTATTTTTTATTAAAAATTAAATTTTTTAAACATTAATTAACATTTTTAATTTTTGGTTAAAAATTTATTTTTTAAATTGAAAAATAAGTTTTTTAAATTAAAAAATAAATTTTTTAAATGAGAATTAAAAATTTTGGTTTTAATTTTATATTTTAAATTGAAAATTGATCTTTGTTAGTTGAAAATTCAATTATTTGTTGGAAATTCGTCTGTCTAGATTTATATATTTTTAAATGAATTCAATCATTTACTGAAAATTCGTCTGTTTTTTTTTTTTTTTTTTTTGTTTCGTCTGTTTAGTTTATTCTTGTTGGCTAAATCTTTCTCTTTTTGGTGGAAAACTCCACTATTAGTTTTAAAAATTTACAAGTTTAATAGAGAATTTAATTACTTTGTTTAAAAAAAGTTATTTTTCCATTTAAGATTAAGTTTTGTAATTAATAAATTAGCTATTCCATTTTTCGATGTAAATTTTTCTTTTTAATTGAAAATTGGTATTTTTTAGTTGAAAATTCAATTATTTGGTTGAAAATCCCTCTGTAATCCACTTGGTTGAAAATTGATCTTTTTCTTCGAGAATTCAACTAAGTGGATAAAAATATCAAACAGATTTTTTATAATTAAAAATTAACTTTTTTGACTTTATTTGAAAATTCTACTCTTTGGTCCAAAAATTAAAAATTAATCTTTTTTCGTCGGTTTAGTTCATAATTATTCTTCTTGGATGCATATTTAGCTTTTAAGTAAAAAATTCCACTATTAGATTAAAAAATTCACATTTTTGGTAGGGAATTTAACAATTTTGTTTCAAAAAATAGTTATTTATCCATTTAAGATTAATTTTTATAATTAATAACTTAAATATTCCATTTTTGGTTGTAAATTTTTCTTTTAAATTCAAAATAATTGTTTTTAATTAAAAATTAAATTAAATCTTTGAAAATTCGTCTATTTGGTGAATTTCATTATTCTATTAACACATATACTAAATACTTTAATTTTCCACTAAAAAAAATGTATCTAAATAGTTTAATTTTCAATTTAAAAAATACTACACTTTTAACTAAATAGTTAAATTCTCAACTAAAAAAAAAATAAATTTTCCACAAAAAATTGAATGGTTAAATTTTTAGTTCAGAAATTAATTTTCAGCCAAAAAAAAAATTTTTTTATCAAAGTTCTTAGATTTTCAACCAAAGAGAAGTATTTTCAACTAAAATTTTTCGTCTGAAATTAAAAAGCGAGTTTTTAACCAAATTTTTGAAGTTTCTACAAAGAAAGTAATTTTGAACTAAAATAGATAATTTCTCAACGAAAAATAGAATTGTTAATATTCCAATCAACAAATATTTCATTTTTAAATAAAAAATATCTGTAATCAAATTTTTAAAAAAATTCAACCAAATAGTGTAATTTTCAACTAAATAAGATAAATTTTCCAACAAAAATTTAGTAGTTAAATTCATAGTTCAAAAATTATTTTTTAAACAAAACAGACAAATTTCCATCAAAATAGACGATTTTTCGTTAAAATATTTGAATAATCAATTAAAAAAAGTATTATTCTACAAAAAAAAACGTTTTAGAGAAATATTAAAATTTTTAAATAAAAAAGACGAGTTCTAAACGAAAAATGAAATACTTGAAATTTCAACCAAAAAGGATTTTAACTTTAAATCACAGAAATTTTAATTTAGGCGAAAAGATGATTTTTTTAAAGTATATGAAAAACGAAATAGTTGAATTACTAGCAAAGAAAATTAATTTTGAATAATAAAAAAATATTTGTACTTAAAAACATTAATTTTCCAAAAACAGAAAACGAATTTTTTTAGCAAAATAGTTGAATCATCAACCAAAAATAATTTTTTTAGTTCAAGCTTCATTATTTTAGATCCAAAATCACTTATTTGGTTAAAAATTCATTTTTTTGTACAAATGCGTTTTTGCTTAGAAAATTCGTGTATTTTTTTTTTTGAATTTGTTGTTTTTTTTTGTGAAAAATTATTCCTCTTTATTGAAAATTCAAGTATCTGGTTAGAAATTTATTTATTTTATTGAAAATTATTATTCTTATAGATAATCAATTTTTTTAGTTGAAAAATATTTTTTTCTTGAAATATAAAATATTATATCTTTCGTTAAATAATTATGTTTTTAGATTGAATATTTAACTCTTGCCTTAAAAATTGTATTACTTTGTTAAAAATTATTTTTTTTTGGGTTCAAAATTAATCTTCTAAAATGGAAATTAAACTATTTGGTTAAAAATATTTTTTTACAAACTATATATACCTGGTTGACCGTATTTTTTGTTTCAAATTCGATTTCAATTCAACTGTTTTTGATTAAAATTGAAAATATTTTCTTTTTTAAAATATCAACTATTGAGTTCTCTGTTAAAAATTAATCTCTTTTAAATCCTACTTTGTTAATTCATAAGAAACAGTAAGATTTTTACACACCCTTCCTGTTTCCAAAATTTTTTTTTATTATTCTTAGATGACCTCGAAAATAATTTACAAAAAAATAAAGGGTTCAAATTTTTAGAAAAAAATCATTGCGTAAGTTACGTAAAGTTGAATTCATTTACTACTTATGTTTGCAAGTAAAAAAAATTTATATTTACTAATATTTAATAATAATATAATATATAATAAAATAATAATAATTTATTATTATTATCATTCTTTTGAATTCTTTTTATGTTTTTTTTACCCTTTTAATTTTTTTCCTAATTTTTTAAAATATGTATTGAACCAAAAAATAGAGAATTTAAATTTTAAGTTTAAAACAATTAATTTTTAACAACACAGTTGAATTTAAAACTAAAAGAAAAAAAAAATTATCCCAACATATATTAATTTTAAACAGAATTTGGAACGAAACATTTGAATTTTCTGAAAACAAGACGAATTTTCAACAAATCAAATAAATTTTTAACCACCCAAAAAGAAGAATTTCCGGAAATGAATTTTTGACAAATAGAAAATCAATTTTTCACAAAATTGTTAAATTTGTGAAAAATACCTTAATTTTTGAATAATACTTAAATTTGCAAACAGAAAAAATTATTTTTCAACCCCAGTTTCATTTTTACAAAAAAATGGAATTTCTACCGAAAGAGAAGAATTTTCAAATCAAGAACACAAATTTTTAACACAGAAATATTTTTTAATAAAAAGAAATTATTGAATTAGCAGTGAATTTTATAAAAATCTTTTTTTTTTGTAACGAAAATCAATCGCGTTGCTTGAAAATTAATATTTTCGGTTGAAAATTAAACTATTTTGTTGAAAAATTGTACTATTTGTTGAGAATTGGTTTCTCTTCAGGTTAGAAATAAATTTTTTGAATTAAAAATTTAAATATTTGGGAGAAAATTCATGTACTTTTTAAACATTTTCCCTTTTTGGTGGACAATTAATCTTCTGAACTGAAAATTAAACCAATCCCATTTTTTTAATTAAAAATTTTTTTTTAATTCAAAATTTAATCATACATTTTTTATCTGAAAATTCATGTTTTTGCTGGAAAATTCAACAATTTTATTAAAATGCAATAGGCATTATTGAGAATTAAACAAATTTTTTTTAATGTATCCTTTTTTTAAAGTAATATTTTTTGTTGCAAATTCTTCTTTTTGGTTGAGTCTTTTATATTTAAAATTAAAATTTATCAATTTTGGATCAAGTTTTTCATATTAGTTGAAAATTTATTTTATTTGAACTTTTACCCCTTTTTAGTTGAAAATTGAACTACTTTGCCAAAAAATTCTTTTTCTGATTTAAGTTTTTTTTTATTTTAGTTCCAAATGGTTTGCTTAAAAATTCATCTATTTGATAGAAAATTGAAATATTATGTTTAAAAATGTTATTAATTCGGTAAAAATTCGTTTCTTTTTCGATAGAAATTAATTTTGTCAATTAAAAATTTTAATGTTCCACTTTAGGCTGTAAATTTATTTAATTTTAATTAAAGTTTTACCTTTTTTCATAAAAATTTAAGTATTTCGTTGAAAATGCATATATTTTGTTAAAAAATTTTCTTTTCTGGTAAAAAAAATCTTTATTGCTTGAAAATTGATATTTTTTATTGAAAATTAGAATATTAAGTTGAAAAATTGTACTATTTTGGTAAAAATCCTTTTTTTTATTTAGAAAATTATTTTTTTCAATAGAAAATTTTTATATTCCACTTTTTATTGTAAATTCATTTTTTTAGGTAAACATTCGACTATTTGGTTGAAAATTCAATTGCTTGGTTCAAAATTGAATTAGTTTGTTAGAAATTCATTTTTTTTTGTTGGAAACTTATCATTATAATTAGTTATAATTAAAATTATCAAAATAATCATTTCGTAAAAAAATAATTTCTTAAATTGGAAATATAAACATTCCTTTTTTAATAGTGAAGATTTAAGTATTTCGTTGAAAATGCATGTATTTTGTTATAAATTCTTCTTTTTTGGTAAAAAAAAAACTTTAGCTGCTTGCTTTAAAATTGATCTTTTTGAATGAAAATTCAAATATTTAGTTGAAAAATTGTACTATTTTGATCATAATGCCTTTTTTCGGTAAAAAAATAATTTTTAATAGAAAATTTTGATAATTTCACTTTTGATTGTAAATTCTTTTTTTAATGAAAAATTCAACTATTTGGTTGGAAATCAAATTGTTTGGTTAAAAATTGAATTAATTAGTGAGAAATTAATTTAGTAAAAAAATAATTTCTTAAAGTGAAAATATAAACATTCCTTTTTTAATTGTAAATTTATGTATTTTGTTATAAAGTAATCCTTTTTAGTTGAAGATTTAAGTATTCCGTTGAAAATTAAAATAAGTAGTTGAAAAATTGTACTATTTTGGTAGAAATCCCTTTCTATGTAGAAAATTATATATTTTTTTTAATAGAAAATTTTGATATTCCACTTTTGACTGTAAATTCATTTTTATAGTTGAAAATTTAACTATTTGGTTGAAAATCGAATTGCTTGTTTGAAAATTGAATTACTTTGTTATCAATTAATTTTTTGTTTGGAAATTCATTTGGTAAAAAAATTAATTTAATAAATTGAAAATATAAACATTACTTTTTTTATTGCAAATTTATGTATTTTGTTATAAAGTATTCCTTTTTGGTTGAATATGTAACTATTTAGTTAAAAATTGAATTACTTTGTTTTAAATTAATTTTTTGGTTGGAAATTAATTTAGTAAAAAATTAATTTTGTAAATTGAAAATATAAACATTCCTTTTTTAATTTTAAATTTATGCATTTTGCTATAAAGTAATCCTTTTTAGTTGAAACTTAAGGTATTTCGTTGATAATTCATGTATTTTTTTTAAATTCTTCTTTGCTCGTAAAAAAAAACTTGTGGTGCTTTTGCTTTAAATAGATCTTTTTGATTGAAAATTGAAATACTTAGTTTAAAAATTGTATTATTTGGGAAAAATCCCTTTTTTTGTGAAAAATTAATTTTTTAGTAGAATTTTTTTTTGATAATCTGCTTTTGATTTTAAATTAATTTTTTAGGCAAAACTTCAACTATTTAGTTAAAACTTGAATTAATTTGTTCGAAATTTATTTTTTGGTTTGAAAATTATCATTATAATTTAATTATAATGAAAACTGTCAAAATAACCATTTGGTAAAAAATTATTTTCTTGAACTGAAAATATAAACAATCCTTTTTTAATTGTAAATTTATGTATTTTGTTATAAAGTAATACTTTTGGATTGAAAATCAGTGATTTTGGTTAAAAAAAACATTTTGTCATTTTTAACATCTTCTTTTATTGAAACCTAATTTTTTAATTGAAAATCAAACTATTCAATTTTTTATGGAAAGTTGATCATTGCTAAAGACAAACCCGTCTTTGGTGGAAAAGTCAGCTGTTCTGTCTAAAATCCATATTTTTAGTTTGAAATTAATTTTCTGTAGAAAATTTAATAATTAAGAAAAACACACATTATGCTGCATTAACATTTATCCTTTTAGCTGAAAATTTCTCTCTCGTCCAAAATTTAACTTTTTCTTAAAATTAGTTCTTTTTTGGTTGAAACTGAATTTTATAACTGAAAATTTGACTTCAATTTTTTGTGGAAAAATGAATTTTTTAAATTAAAAATTTGGTCTTTTTCAGTTGAAAAGTCAAGGTTTTGTTAAGAAGTATCCTTTTTGGTTTAGGATTCATAATTTTACTTGAAAATTTCTCGTCTCTTTGTTTGAAAATTCGTTATTTTTTGGCTGAAAATCAAAATATTTATTTTTCTATGGTAAATGTATCTGTTTTAGTTGAAAATTAAAATATCTGGTTAAAAATTCATCTTTTTTGGTTCGAATACAACTGTTTTTTATTTTTAAATACAAATATTTTTTGCTTTAAAATTCACCCATTTGGTAGGAAATGGTCTTTTTAAATAAAAAAATTAATCTTTTTCTTTCAAAATTCATTATTTTGGTTGATTTTTCAGTAAAAATTAATTCTCTAACTGAAAATTAAACTATTAAATTCTTGGTGGAAAATTTAAATAATTTTGTTAAAAAGTATACTTTATGATAGAAAAGTCAACTATTTTGTTGAAAATTAAACTTTTATGGTTAAATTAATTTTTTATTCAAAATTAAAATCGCTTTTCCTAAATATCAACTATCACTTTTTTAGTTGACAATTTATCTTTTTTAGTTGAAAATTATTATTTTATTTTTATTTTTAGAAAATTTAACAGTTTTGTTAGTATTTTTTTGGTTTAATTCATAATTTTTGATAAAAATTCCTCTCTTTGGTGGGAAATTTAACAATTCTATTAAAAATTCTTCTTTTTATGAATATTAATTTATCAAGTGAATATTGAACTATTCAATTTTTTTTGAAAATTTATCTTTCTTTTAAATAATTTAATTAAACATTTCTTATAAGTATCGTTTTTGAAGGGAAAGTCAACTTTTTTGATGAAAATTCGTTTTTTTGTTGAGAATTAAATTTTTAACTGAAAATTAAAATTTTCAATTTTTGGTTGAAAATGTATCTCGTTCCTTTGAAAATTCATCTTTTTGGTTGGAAATTTCACTATTTCACTGAAAATTCGATTTTTTTTGTTGAAACTTCATTTTTTTACTGAAAGTTGAACTACTTAATTTTTGTTGGAAATTCATATTTTTGTATGAAAATGAAACTATTTGGTTGAAAATTCTTCTCCTTGATTGGAAATTTAACTATTTTATGGATAATTTGATTTTTTTGTTGAAAATTAATTTTTTCACTGACAGTTGAACTATTTAATTTTTGTTGGAAATTTATTTTTTATATGAAAATTCAATTATTTGATTAAAAATTCTAGTTTTTAAGTATAAAATCAATCGGATTGGTTTAAAATTCATGTTTTTTGGTGAAAATTCAACTTTTTGTTGAAAATGTTATCTTTATGAATAATAATAATAATTCAGTTTTGTTCAGACTTATTTATTTTGATGTAGAAGTCAAATTTAAAAAAAAATCGTCTTCTCGGTTGAGGATCTAACAATTTTGATAAAAATTCATGTTTTTTATTTATTCAATTGTTTTTTTATTTAAAGATAAAATCGTTTAGAGTTAAAATATCAACTATCACATTTTTCGTTGGCAATGTATCTCTTTTAGTTAAAAATAATTTTTTTTCCAGAAAATTTAACAGTTTTGCTAAAAGGTCTTTTTTTTATTCATAATTTTGGATAAAAATTCCTTTTTTGTGTGGAAAATTTAACTATTTTGTTTTTTAAAAAAATTGGTTTGAAAATTAATTTTTTTAACTGAAAAATTAACTATTCTTTTTTTGTTTTAAAGCGTATCTTTTTTAGTTAAAAATTCAACTATTCAATTTCAGGTTGAAAATTGATCTCTTTTAGTTTTAAAATTCTTCTTTTTTCGTTGAGAATTTATCTATTTGAGTTAAAACTGAAAATTGATTTTTTAAACTAAGAATCGAGCTATTTAATTTTTGGTTCGACAATTCATTTTTTAGTTGAAAGTACAACTGTTTTATTGAAAATTAAATAATTTGGTTGAAATTTGAATTATTTGTTTCAAAATTCGCCTTTTTAGCTATTAAATTAATCTGCTTGTTTAAAAATTCAACATTTTAATTTAAATTCCTTCAGCTAAAAATTCCTCGCTGGTTGAAAATTCGTTCTTTTCAGGTTAATAATTAAGTTTTTAATTAGAAACCTAATTTTGAATATTTCAATTTTTTTCGAAAATGTATGTTCTTAGTTTAAATTTAACTATTTGGTTAAAAATTGACGTATCTTTTTTTTAATTCATGTTTTTCGACCGAAAGTTAATTTTCACGGTTTTCTATTCCTTTCTTAGGTTAAAAATTCTATTTTCGGTAAAAAATGAATATGTATCTATTTTGTTTAAAATTCTTTCTTTTTTGTTTGAAAATCAATTTTTGAACTGAAAAAGGAATTATTAAATTTTTCTTGGAAAATTTATCTTTTTTGATTGAAAATTCGATTTTTCTTAGTTATTTTTGTTTGAATATTAATGTTTTAACTGAAAATTGAACTTTTAAATTTTTATTGTCAAATTTTAATTTTTTGTGGAAATTTGTAAGTATATTTTTTAAACCAACACAAACATTAAAAATACAACCTTTTCTTTTATTTAAAATTAAAATCTATTTTTTACAAACAACTATCACATTTTTCGTTGATCTTTTTTAGTTGAAAATGATGTTTTTTTTTAGAAAATTAAACAGTTTTGTTAAAATCGTTTTTTGGTTTCATTCATAATTTTGGATAAAACTCCGCTCTTTGGTTAGAAATTTTCTTTTTCAGTTTACAATTCTACTATTCTTTTGAAAATTGAATTATTTGGTTAAAAATTAATGTTTTTGGTTAAAAAATCAACTTTTTTGGAGAAATTTAAGTTTTTCTTTGACAATTAAACACTTTTGTTAAGAAGTATTTTTTCTGTGGAAAAGTCAACTTTTTTCTTGAAAATTCAACTTTCTTGGTTTAATGTAACTTTTTGTATTTAAAGTTAAAATTTTTTTTTAAATATCAACTATCACATTTTTCGTTGAGAATTTATCTCTTTTAATTGAAAATTATTATTCTTTTTTTTTTAATAATCTAATAGTTTTATAAAAAAAGTCATTTGAAACTCATTTAAAAATTTTTAAAAGTTGTTAAAAATTCATACTTTTTGGTTAATAATTAGACTATTTAATAGAAAATTAACTTATTGTTTACAATTTTTGTGGTTTTCGAAAGTGATCTCGAATCATCTTTGAATGGAAATTTAACTGTTTTTTTTTCAAGTTTTTGTTTTCATAATACATCTGTTTTAAAAGAACTTTCATCTTTCTTGGATAAAAATGCAACTGTTTGGTTGAAAATTCAACAATTTTGTTCCTACTTTTTTTTCATCTTTTCGGTTAGAGATTCTGCTGCTTTGTTGAAATTTAAACTATTTTGTAGAAAATTTCCTTTTTGTTTAAATTTTACATTTTTCGGTTAAAATTTTCATCCCTTTCTGGATGAAAATTCCACTTTTTTTGGAATATTTTTTTCTTTTTAATTAAAAATTCATCTGTTTTCATTTCATCTTTCAGGAATAACAATGCAACTATTTGGTAGAGAATTAAAAAAATTTGGTAAAAATTTATCATTTTTATTAAAAATTCGTCAACTGGAATATTTTTTTAATGAAAGTTCAACTATTCCAAAAAAAATTTTTAAATAAAAATTTATCTGTTTTGCGCGAAAATATTTTATGGTTTGTAAAAAATTCAACAGTTTGGTAGAGAATTAAACAATTTTGTTAAAAGTCATCACTTTTAGTTAAAAATTAGTTTTTTTAAATTAAAAATTCAATTTCTTTTGTAGAAACTTATTTCTGCTTTAAAAATTTATATTTTGATTGTGAAAAGTTAACTGAAATATTTTTCAATGGAAAAATAACTATTTTTTATTAATTTATCTTTTTGATTTAAGAAATCATCTGTTTTAGTATAGAAATATCATTTTTTATGAAAATGCAACTTTTTAGTTAAAAATTAAAAACTTATTTTAAGATAGATCTTTTTTAGTTGAAGATTCTCCTTACTGGGTAAAAAAAATAATTTTCCGGGTTATAAATTTCATTTTTTTGCGTCAAATTTCCGTTACGTGGAAAAATAATGTTTTTCTGAAATTTTACATAAATTTTAAATAAAAAGTTAAATTTAATTTTACATAAAAAAAAGTTCGTAAGAAAAAAATTTAATTTTTAATCCAAGAAGACGAATTTTTTCAATCAGTAAGGATGAATTTTTAACAAAATAGTTTAATTCTCTACTAAATAGTTGCATTGTTATCCATGATGAATTTTCCAGGATTAATTTTTAATTTAAAAAAAAAGAAAATAGTGGAATTTGCATCCAGAAAGGGTTTTAGTTCTCTTTTTAACCGATAAATGTTAAATTTAAACAAAAGATAAATTTTCATTCAAATATAGTGGACTTTTGAATCAAAACAGACCGAATTTTCAACTAAAAATATTAATTTTAAAAAATTTTAATTTAATTGTTTATTTTTCAGTTAAAAATTTTTATTTAAAAAAAATCGAATTTTCAAGAAAATAGTTAAATTTTCAACAAAAAAAAAGAATTTTACAACTAAAAGAGATCAATTTTAAACCTGAACTTGAATAGTTCAACTTTCAGTTAAAAATGTAATTTTCAACAACAAAAATAATTTTATAACAAAATAGTTCAATTTTCCACACAAGAAAAGGAATGTTTATCCAAAATTATGAATCAAACAAACAAAGATTGATTGAATTCTGTTTAATTTTCTACAATAAAAAAATAATTGTTGTCTAAAAGAGATACATTCTGAACGAAAAATGTGATTGTTGATATTTCAACTCTAAGCGAATTTAATTTTAAATAAAAAGACAATTTTTTTAAATCAAATAGTTCTGTTTTTATTTTCCAGAATTCCTGAAAATAAAACAAAGAATTCAGTGACCAAATCTGGACAACCAGATTGATGCAATTTGCTCGAAAATTCATTTAAATTCAACTTTTTTTGTTGAATATTCAATTATTTGGTTGAAAAGTTGGGGACGACTCAAAAATCCCAAAAAATAAAATTCCCGAGTAAATAAATTGCCGAAAAATAAAAATACCAAATTGTAAATTTTCGGAATAATAAAATTCTAGAATAATAAAATTTCCAAATTGAAAAATTCCAGAATAATAAAATTAACGACAGTTTGTAATATTACCGAATTTAAATAATTGCAATTTTTTATAAATATGTTTGATTCATTACACATGCAATACCTAAATTTCATTTTTTTAAAATTATGTTTAGTGTTTGAAATTTCGAAAATTATTGTTTAAATTTAAAAGAACAATAATTATATTAATTTAAAATTAGATTGTTGTAAAAGCTTTCTGTATTTTTTCAAATACTATGCTCATTAAATAAAAATGCGTCACCTAGAAACATTTTATTTAAAATTATTGTTATTTTAAATTCAAACAATAATTTTCGACATTTAAAAAAAGAAAATTTCATCATTATATTTGTAATCAGTAAAACACATTTATAAAAAAAATTTGGGACGACTGAAAAATCTTGAAAAATAAAATTCCCGACACTGTAAAATTCCCGAATTGGAAAATGCCCGAGTAAAAAATTCACGAATAATAAAATTGCCGAAAAATAAAAATACCGAACTGGAAAATTCCCGAAAAAAAATACTGA
The DNA here is from genome assembly GCA_035041075.1 of Acraspis erinacei. Classification (NCBI taxonomy): domain Eukaryota; kingdom Metazoa; phylum Arthropoda; class Insecta; order Hymenoptera; family Cynipidae; genus Acraspis; species Acraspis erinacei. The sequence goes on along the minus strand of JAWWLR010000092.1, from coordinate 4,104,675 downwards.
ATTGGAAAATTCCCGAATAATATTCTCGAATAATAAAGTGGGACGACGGAAAAATCCCGAAAAATACAATTACCGATAACTTACAATTCCCGAATTGAATAATTGCCGAATAATAAAACTGCCGAAAAATAAAATTACCGAATATTAAAACTCGTGATTAATAAAATTGCTGAAAAATAAAAATACCGAAATGTAAAATTTCTGAATATTAAAATTCTCGAATAATAAAATTCCCGAATTATAAAATTCCCGAATTGTAAAATCCCCGAATTATAAAATTCCCGGCATTAAAGAATATTACCGAATTGTAAAATTCTCGAATTATAAATTATATCCGTATTGGAAAATTCCCGAATTTAAACAATTACAATTTTTTTATAAATAGTTTTTATTGATTAAAAATACAATGAAATTTTATTCTTTCTTAATTATTTTTAATGCTTAAAATTTCGAAAATACAACTTTTAAATTTGAAAAAATGTTCTCGAACCAAAAAAAATCATACACTGTTTTCATTATACCTTATAATGATTTTCAAAAAATATATATAAATTTTTTATTTTAAATTTAAGACATAATTTTCGACATTTAAAACAATGAAGAAAAAATTTCATTTTTGTATTTGTAATAAATAAAAAATATTTATAAAAAAATGGTAATTTTTTAAATTCGGGAATTTTAAAATTCGGATATTTTATAATTAACATTATTAATTAATTGTAATTATTCGGGAATGTTCCAATTCGGTATTGTATATTTTCGGCAATTTTATTATTCGTGAATTTCAATATTCTGAAATTTTCCAATTAGGTATTTTTTATTTTTCGGCAATTTTATTTTTCGTGAATTTTTTTATTCGGGAATTTTATTTTTCGGGATTTTTCATTCGTCCCTGTTTATGGGGCGTCTGTAAAATCCCGAGAAATAAAATTCCCGACACTGTAAAATTCCCGCAATATAAAAATAGCGAATTGGAACATTCCCGAACAATAATAAAATTGCCGAAAAATAAAAATACCTAATTGTAAAATTCTCGAATGATAAAATTCACTACAATTTACAATATTACCGAATAATAGAAAATTCTCGAATTATAAAATATCCTATTTGGAAAATTCCAGAATTTAAAGAAATACAATTTTTTATAAATATGTTTTATTTACTACAAATACAATAACGAAATTTTATTTCATTAAATTAATTTGAATGTTTAAAATTTCGAGAATTATTTTTGGAATTTAAAATTATTACAATAAATAACAATAAAGCGTTCGCAAAAATCGAATTTTAAATTTACATATATTGCTCCTCGAAAAAAATCTTCTAATGTTTTGTTAATTTAAATTCAAACAATAATTTACGAAATTTTAAACATTAAAAATAATTTAAAAAAAAATTTCATCATTGTATTTGTAATCATTAAAAAATATTTATAAAAATATCGTAATTGTTTAAAATCGAAAATTTTACAATTCGGGAATTTTCCGATTCGGATATTTTATAATTCGACAATTTTCCGTCGGGAATTTTATTATTCGGGAATTTTCCAATTCGGTAATATTATAAAATTCTGGGAATAATGTTATTAGGGAACCTTCCAAGTCGGAAATATTATAAATTGTCGTAAATTTTATTATTCGAGAATTTTATAATTAGGAAATTTTATTATTCGAGAATTTTCCAATTCGGTATTTTTAGTCTGTTGGCAATTTTATTATTCGGGAATATTCTAATTCGGTAATTTAGTTTCCAGGAATTTTATTATTCGGGAATTTTCTAATTCAGTAATA
>JAWWLR010000092.1:4046883-4058569 GCA_035041075.1 Acraspis erinacei | reverse complement strand
AATTTTGTTTGATTTGGTTCAGATTTGCGACCTGTAGGTGGTTTTGAACGAAATTATTGCTATATCCCCAATGTGCAACGCCTTTTCGCCTGTCAAATGTGAAATTTTTAACTTATTTAATTCAGGATTTTTAAAAATTTTTACTATTTTAATTTGAAATGATTAAGTAAAACAAAACAAAATTGTGGACAAATCAAGACTTAGCCTAAACTGTTAATTTAATATCGAAGATTTTAATAAAAGATTTTTACACTTCGGAAAGATTTGTATCTTTGTATTTTTCCAACAAAATTTATTTTCTACTTGAAAATAAAGTTAATATCTTTTTCTCACATTTCAGAGGAATAATTTTGTAAAAGATTTTAAGAGTCAAGAAAGAATCTTTTATAAGTGTCCTAAAACCATCTACCAATTTCTAGCCGATGATAATAATAAAAAGAAAAGTTCTATTATATTATAAACAAATCGATAAACAAGTCATTTTTCGGGATTTGATTTAAAATCGTGAATCCTTTCCACGTGGGTAAATATTTGTTTAAATAAAGTCATAGTTTGTATTTTTTTTTAACGAATAGGCTCAATATCAGGGTAAGCGTTTTAATCGCATGAAAAAAATTTCCGGTAATTTCTCGGGGTTTTCCCGGTTCGCAGACATTTTTCCTGGCCAATAACATTTTAAAAATAGGACTCTATTCTAAACAATTTTCCAATTTAAGTAGTAAAAAATAACCAACAAATTAAACCATTCAAAGTGGAACTCTTGAATTTTAAACTTTTAAAATTAAAGTTTAAATGTTTTTCAATTCAAAATTTTTTTATTCAAATGCTGAATAATTTAAACGTATAAATTAGAAGTTAGTAACACTTTATAATTGAACAGTTTAAAATCAAAAGAAGATAAACTTCAGATTTCAGAATTTTTAACATTCATAAATTATAGAATTCAAAAATTTACATTAAGTTCCAAAAATATAAATCCACGTTAAGATTTTTAATACTATAAATTAAAGAATCAAAAAATGAACTTTAAAACATTTTTTAGTGATATTATTAAGTTATTTTAGGCTAGAAATATTAAAAAATTTTAAGGAAAATTTTTTTCAACGTAAAATTTCGTAAATTAGACGTTAAATTATTTTCATTATAAACAGTTTAAGCATCCTTCAAAAGCTTTAAAATTTCTAAATAACTTTTAAAATTAATTAAATTTGTCCTAAAAATTCTAGAAAATCTTGCGAATTTAAGAAAATTTCCTTCAAATTTGTATTTATAAATAACAATTGCCCACTTATTATTTTTATAAAAAATTAGAGAAATTTTAATAGGTACTTAGAAGTTTTGAAAATATTTTTAAAAATAATTTAGAACTTGAAATGATATGAAATAATTTAAACGAAGTGTAGATTGTTGCAAATTTCAAAGAAAAATTTAGAACCTTTTTAAAAATTGTGAAAGGCACCAAAAGAATAAAAACATTTTCTTAATATTCCTAAGAAAATTGAAATTTATTTTGCATTTTGAAAAATTAATATATTAATATAAATAAATAAATATTAATATTTAAAATTTAATAAAAGCCTTTAATTAAGACTTTTGAATTGAAACATTAACAATCTGGAAATTCTTAAGCTTTGAAAGAATTTAGAATCGTTTTATTAAATAAATTATTGTTCAGTTTTTTTTCAACTTTAAACGCTTTTAATTTTTAATTGTGAAATTTTGTATTGTTTAAATAAAAAAGAATTATTCTCTATTTGTAAATTCTCATAGCAGTAATCAGAAATGCATTTTTAGTCGATTATCTTAACAAGAATTGAGTGCACTCGTTCGAAAATAGCCAAGCTCTGAATTTTTTTCTAAATATAGTTTAAATAATCAATAATTATTGTAAATTAATAAAGTCTTGTAGAAAGAAGTCATCGGAATAATATTTTGAGCCGATTGAGAATAAAAGAGGCCATTTGTTTGAAAATAGAAAAAAACTAGAATTTTTTTATGAATATTCATTAAATAATTTTAATAATTCTTCTGAGTCTTTAAATATTCATAGAGAAAAGTCATCGGATAAGCGTTCTTAGTGACGTCCATAAACGAAAATTGAGCCTATTTGTTTAAAAATATCCAAACTCTGAATTTGTTAATGTATATTGTTTGAATAATTAATAATTGTCAATTAAAAAATTACCATAAAAAGAGATATCAGAATTACATTTGGAGTTTTAAACTTAAAAAGTATTATAACATAAAGTCGTTGGAAAGACATTCTTAATTGGTTCCGTAAAAAGAGGCTATTTGTTTAAAATAGCCAAAATTTGAATGTTGATTAGGAATATTGTTTAAATAATAATTTACTGTTGTCAATTGAAGAAGAATTATCGTAGAAAGTCATCAAAAAGGCATTCAGAATTGATTTCGCACACAAAAATAGACTCTATTCGCTGAAAAATAGTCAAATAGCTAATTTATTAATGAATATTGTTTCAATAATTTTTTATTTTTTTACATTTTAAGCTTTCATAGCTAAGAGTCGTCAGAGAGATATTTATAATTGATTCCGTCAAAAAAACCTTTTTTTAAAATAAGAACAATTTGAATTTTGGTTAAGAGTATTGTTTAAATAATAATTAATTCTTGTCAATTTAAAAAGTGTTATAGTAAAAAGTAATCTAAAACAGATTCCTAGTTGATTTCGTTAACCAAAATAGACTCTATTCGTTAAAAAATACTCGAATTTGAATTTTAGTTACAAATATTGTTTAAATAGTTATTACTTGATTCCATAAAAAATAGACTTTTTGTTCAAAAAACTATTTATTTTAGTTAGGAATATGATTTAAATAATTCTTAATTCGTTCCGTAAAAAGAGCCTATTTTTCAAAAGTCAACGAAGTCAAGTCGCCAACAAAAATAGACTATTCGCTGAAAAATAGTCAAGTTTCAATTTTACTTACAAATATTGTTTAAATAATTATTACTTGATTCCGTAAAAAAGATTCTTTTTGTTAACAAAAAAATTAATGTTAGTTAGGGATATTACTAAAATAATTCTTAATTCGTTCCGTAAAAAGAGCCTATTTTTCAAAAGTCAACATTTAATTTTTTTATGAATGTTGTTTAAATAATCAATAATTGTTGTCAATTTAAAAAGTCATTAAAAAGACATTCCTCAATTATTTCGTAAACGAAAATACACTATTTTCGTTGCAAAATAGTCAAATTTGAAATTAGTTTATGAATATTGTTTAAATAACTCCTCATTGATTTCGTAAAGAGCCTATTTTTTCAAAATAGCAAAATTTGAATTTTGTTTACGAATATTGTTTAAATAATTAATAATCCTTAAATATCGTAGTAAAAATATATCGAAAATAAATTTTTATTCGATCCCATAAGAAAATTGAGAGATATTTATAATTGATTCCGTTAAAAAAAGCTTTTTTTTAAATAAGAGCAACTTGAATTTTGGTTAAGAGTATTGTTTAAATAGTAATTAATTCTTGTCAATTGAAAAAGTGTTATAGTAAAAAGTAATCTAAAACAGATTCCTGGTTGATTTCGTGGACCAAAATAGACTCTATTCGTTGGAAATAGTCCAATTTGAATTTTATTTACAAATATTGTTTAAATAGTTATTACTTGATTCCATAAAAAATAGACTTCTTGTTCAAAAAAATATTTATTTTAGTTAGGAATATTATTTAAATAATTCTTAATTCGTTCCGTAAAAAGAGCCTATTTTTAAAAAGTCAAAATTTAATTTTTGTATGAATGTTGTTTAAATAAAAAATAATTGTTGTCAATTTAAAAAGTCTCATAGCAAAAAGTCATTAAAAAGACATTCCTCAATTACTCCGTAAACGAAAATAGACTCTTTTTGTTGCAAAATAGTCCAATTTGAAATTAGTTCATGAATATTGTCTCAATAACTCCTCATTGATTTCGTAAAGAACCTATTTTTTCAAAATAGCAAAATTTGAACTTTTTTACGAATATTGATTAAATAATTAATAGTCCTTGTACATTTTCAAAGTATCGTAGTAAAATTACATCGAAAATAAATTTTTAGTCGACCCCAAAAAAAAATTGAGCCTTTTGGTTTAAAAATTGCCAAACCATGAACCTGATTCCGTTAAAAAGATCCTATCAGTTCAAAATAAACAAAACTTGAATTTTGGATATTGATATTATTTAAATAATTTGTATTGATTCAGTAAAAAAGAGCCTATTTTTTCACAATAGCCAAATTTGAATTTTGGTCACGAATATTGCTTAAATAATAATTCATTGTTGTCAATTGAAGAAGCATTATAGCAGAAAATCATCAAAAATAATTTCATGAACAAAAATAGACTCTATTCGCTGAAAAATAGTCAAATTTCAATTTTAGTTACAAATACTGTTTAAATAATTATTACTTGATTCCGTAAAAAAGATTCTTTTTGCTAACAAAAAAATTAATTTTAGTTAGGGATATTATTTGAATAATTCTTCATTCATTCCGTACAAAGACCCTATTTTTCAAAAGTCAAAATTGAAATTTTTGTTACGAATATTGTTTAAATCATAATTAATTGTTGTCAACTTAAAAAGTATCATAGCAAAGTCATTAAAAAGACATTCCTCATTGATTCCATAAACCAAAATAGACTCTTTTCGTTGCGAAATAGTCAAATTTCAAATTTGTTTAAGAATATCATTTAAATAATTAATAACTTTTTCAATCTTAAGAAATATCATAACTAAGAGTTTTCGGAAATATTTTTTTAACTGATTCCGTAAAAAAGAGCCTATTTGTTCAAAATAGTCCAAATTTGAATTTCGTTAAGAATATATTGTTTACACAATTATTAATTATGGTCAATTTAAAAATCATCATAGCAAAAAGTCATATAAAAGATATCCTGACTTATTTCGTAGACCAAAATAGACTCTTTTCATTGCAAAATAGTGAAATTTTACATTTGTTTGTGAATATTGTTTAAATAACTAAATTTTTTTAACTCAAAAAGTATTATAACTAAGAAAAGTTCGAAAAACTTTCTTAATTGATTGCATAAAAAGAGCCTATTTATTTAAAACAGTAAAAACTTAAATTTTTGTCACGAATGTTGTTTACATAATAATTAATTGTTGTCAATTTAAAAATCATCATACTAAAAAGTCATTGAAAGATATTCTTAATTTATTTCGTGATTTTGTGAAAAAATAGAGCCTGTCCGTATTTGTTCAAAATAGACCAAATTTGAATTTTGGTTAGAAATATTGTTTAAATAATTCTTAATTGATTCCGAAAAAGAGCCTCTTTTTGAAAATAGACGAAATTTGAATTGTGCTCACGAGTATTGTTAAACTTTAATAATTTATTTCGTGAAAAAATAGACTCTATTCGTTTTAAAACCGTCAAATTGGAAATTTTTTGTAAATATTGTTTAAATAATTAATGAATTTTTTTAATTTGAAGTGCTAAGTGATGTCAGAATGATATTTCAAATCGATTGCGTAAAACATCTTATTTTATTAAAATAATTAGAATTTGAATTTTGGTTACGAATGTTTAAATAATATTTAATCTTTGTCAGTTTAAAAAGTTTCATCGCAAAAAGTAGTTTGAGTTTCCTCGTTGATTTCTGGAACAAAAATAGACTCTATTCTTTCAAAAATAATTCAAGTCGAATTTTAATTTAAAAATTTTGTTTCAATAAGTCTTACTTGATTCCGTAAAAAGGAGCCTATTTTTCTCACAAAAAACCTAACATTCAAACTTTAGTTACGAATATTGTTTAAATAATTCTTAAGTCATTCCGTAAAGAACATCATATTTTTCAAAATATTCAAAATTTGAATCAATTCCAAAATTTGAATTAAAATAATAAATAATTGTTCTCAATTTAAAAAGAATCATTTAAAAAAGTGATAGAAAATAAATTACTAATTGATTTCGTTCAGAAATAGACTATTCGTTACAAAATAGACAATTTTGGAATTTGTTTCTGAATATTGTTTAAATACCTAATTATTACTTCATTTCGTAAAAAGAGCCTATTTTTCAAAAAAACCAACATTTAAAATTTAGTTACGAATATTGTTAAAATAATTCCTTATTCATTCCGTGAAGAACAGACTATTTTTCAAAGTAGTCAAATTTGCATAAATTCCAAAATTTGAATTTAAATAATAATTAATTGATCTTAATTTAAAAAGAATCATTAAAAAAGTGATATAAAATAAATTCCTAATTTATTTCATTCAAAAATAGACTATTCATTACAAAATAGTCAAATTTGGAATTTGTTTCTGAATATTGTTTAAATAATTATTACTTGATTCCGTAAAAAAGAGCCTATTTTTTCAAAAAACCAACATTAAAATTTTGGTTACGAATATTGTAAAAAATAATTTTTCATTCATTTCGTGAAGAATAGCCTATTTTTCAAAATAGTCAAATTTGGATAAATTCAAAGATTTGAATTTAAATAATAATTAATTGTTGTTAATTTAAAAAGCATCATATAAAAATGTAATAGAAAAGAAATTTCTAATTGATTTCGTTAAAAAATAGACTATTGGTTGCAAAATAGTCAATTTTGGAATTTGTGAATATTGTTTAAATAATAATAAATTGTTGTGAATTAAAGAAGCATAATAGTAAAAAGTCATCGAAAAAAAATTCCCAAATAATCAATTAATCACAACGTAACATTAATTTTTCTCACACCTTACAGCAAAGCGATCGATAACATGTGAACCGGTGAATAACGGATAACGAACACGTGTTTTTTCAGAATTACAATTTAAACTACAACAAATGATAATTTTTTAATTGGATGAAAATGTGTAAAAAAAAGTTTTTGATAGGCACATATAAATAAAAAATTTCACCTACCTTTCTTGTAAAATTGAATGGAATCTTTTTCCGATTTTCTAACAAGTGGTTTGTCTATAAATGGCAGTTTGGGAAGTGGTACATCAGCCATTCTTTCTCTAAGAGTGGTTTCTAGTAGATAATCATCAGGAATTGGGACCGAAAAACTGAGGAAGTTGATCTCGACATGCTGAGCCAATGGCTCGTTATCTTCCATGTTAAATAAATTTTTTAATCCAACTTTACAATAATTTTTGAGACCTTGCCAAAGGACCTTCTAACTTCTTGCTTCTTCCTTCGTTTTCCGAACTAACCTGACCTAAAGTGTCGAGTGTAGAGCAGCTGTATCAGAAATCGGAATCGACGTGCCATTCATACTTGCATTTCGTAGTATTTTGTATATACACTAGCCTGCCATGCACGCGCGCCAGCGCGCTTACCTTTGTTTACATTTTTATCATTTATCCAATTTTCGAATAACTATTTTTATTTTATTTTTTTTATTTTTTACTAGTCGAAGTCTTTAATTTTTTTATTTCATTTTTGATTTTAGTGAAGTTTGATATTGTGAAAAAATTAATCAGTTGGCAATTAATTAATCTGTTTACAACATAAAAATCACCAAACAATTATTTTCATTGATAGATTAAAATTATTTCTACTTTATATTTTAATAAAAATTAGAATTTTTTAATAACATTTTCAACTAATTTAAGAAAAGTTACAATATATTTTTAGAAACTAAAACCCTGAAATCACAAAAAATTGCAAAAATTACATAATTGAAATAAAGGTACTTCAGAAATAAATCAACTTTTATTATAAAAATTTGTGTGACTCAATTGAACAAAATTAAAGTTCAATCTGTATTTAATTTAGAATTGTAAACAAAATTATTCAGCTGATAATTACTTAATGACTTAATAAAATTAAAAGCATAAATTTGACGTAAATAATAAATTTATCTTACTTAATTATAAGAAATTACAATTCAATATATATGTAATTTATTATTGTTAAAAAATCAGTTAATAATTTATTTATTAATTCATAAAGTAAAAAGAATTAAACTATAAGTTTCCTTTAGACATTAAAATAATTTTTATGTTACTTTTTATTTTCAATTTTCACTTTTATTTCTGAAAATTTGATTTGTTGGTAACCTTTTATATTAATTTAAAAAAATTAAAACGCATTAACATGTAAATCTAAAAATTGGATGCACTTACCCATTTTACAACATCCGAATCATTTGAAAAATTATGAGAATGAAATAAGGATCTTTTAATATAAATAAACTTTTATTATTTTATTAAAGAATTTTATTTTATTTATTTTTTATTTAAGAAACTAAATTTAAATATTTATTTAATTTAATATTTTGAAAAAATTATTCTGCTAATAATTAATTATTAATTGCACAATATGAGAAGCTTTTAACTATAATTTTCACTGAAACATTACAATAATCTTTGCTTAATATCTTTTTACGAATTTGAGATTTCATTTCTTGAAATTTAATTTCTTAATAACATTTTAAAATATTTTCAGAAATTATAAGTTTTAATAGAGTAAATTAACAGTTAATCAGTTGAAAACATAAAAAGCATTAAACAATCATTTTCATTAAATCATTCTAATAATTTTAAAATTGCATTTTCTTTAAATTTGAAACAGTATTTCTACACGTTTGATTTATTAATAACATTTAAAACTAATTTCGAAAAGTATTTAAATTATTTGCTTATAATTTTAAAAATTGAATTTAGATGCTCATTTCACTTCACAATCGTCAAAAAATCATAAAATTTAATAGAGGTATACGAAAGAGAAAATGACCTTTTATTATAAATATTTGACAACCTTAAAAAGCCTCAAGCAATTATTGCCTTTCAAAAAATCTAGTTATTTTTAATTTTATATATATTTTTTAATTTAAATTTAAATTTCAGAATATCTTTATTTCGTTTGAAATAATTTCAGAAAATTAAAGTTTTAACATAATTACTTAATAAATATTCAATCATTTAAAAAACATTAAATCATTATTTTAATTGAAAATTCAAAGAACTTAAAGCTTTAACAAATTATATTCATTGAAACATTTACATATTTTTCACTTTTAATATTTTATAAATTCGAACTTGTCTTAGTTTAACTTTAATTAATTATGGGACGACTGAAAAATCCCAAAAAATAAAATTCCAGACGCTGTAAAATTCCCGAATTGGACAATTCCCGATTAATAAAATTCGTGAATAATAAAATGGCCTCAAATTAAAGTTACCGAATTGGAAAATTCCCGAATATTAAAATTTGAGAATAATAAAATTCTCGAATTGGAAAATACCGAATAATATAATTCACGACAGTTTATAATATTACCGAATTAGAAAATTCCCGAATTTAAACAATAATTACAATTTTTTCATAAATATGTTTTATTGGTTACCAATACAATAATGAAATTATTCTTTATTTCAAATAATTTTTAATGTTTAAAATTTCGAAAATTATTGTTTGAATTTAAAATAACAATCATTTTTAATAAAAAAATTTCTCGATGATGCACTTTTTTCAATTTACATAGTATTTAAAAAAATAAAAAACAGAGGGTGGTTTTTGTGTTCAAGGGCAAATTTGGTCAAATTTATGTTAATAGTTGCAAGCTAAATTCTCATTTTTTAAACTTGAAAATTGGATTTTTTTACACCTTCGGAATTTGACAAAATTTGCCCCTCGAACCCAAAAAAGAATCACCCACTGTTTTCATCATACCTTAAAACGATTTTGAAAAAAATATATAAATTTAAAATTCGATTTTTGCGAATGCTTTTTGTATTTTTTAAAATATTATGCACATTAAAAAAATTCGCCACCCAGAAATATTTTATTTAAAATTATTGTTATTTTAAATTCAAACTATAATTATCGAAATTTTAAACATTAAAAATAAGTTTAAAGATTATTCATTATTGTATTTGTAATCAATAAAATATATTTTACTTGTTTAAATTCGGGAATTTTACTATTCCGATATTTATATAATTTGTAAATTTTCTGTCGTGAATTTTATAATTCGGAATTTTTCTAATTCGAGAATTTTATTATTCGGGAATTTTCCGATTCGGTTTTTTTTTTAATTTTTGGCAATTTTATTATTCTCGAATTTTAATATTCGGCAATTTTACAATTCGGTATTTTTAGTTTTGGGCAATTTTATCATATATGAATTTTATTATTTGGGCATTTTCAAATTCGGAAATTTTATAGTGTCGGGAATTTTATTTTTCGGGATTTTACAGTCACACCTTAATTATAAGCTTTTAACTAATTCTAAAAAAATAAACATTTTAAAAGAATCTACAAATGAAGAATTAATGAGTAAAGAACATAAAAATCATTTAATAATTTTTTTCATTAAAATGTATGTACATGTAATTTTGAAAAATGAATTAAGATACTCCAACATCGCATAACCTTAATGCAAATAATGAATTTATCTAACTTAATTGAAAACAATTTTTGTTCAGTTTTTTAAACAAAAATCAATCAGTCAATAGTTAGTTAATCAGTTCATAATATAAAAAGCAGTAATAAATTATTTTAATGGAAACATCAAAATAATTGTTACCCTATATTTTGTTGAAAAATTGAATTTATAATAGTAATTTACATAAAAATAAAAATTAAATAATATTTTTAAATAATTCCATAAAAACTTAAACAACTTGACGTATAAATTTGAAGATGGAATTCAAATAATTATTTAAGAGCTTCGAAGACATTTTTCAAATTATGAAATTGGACTAGGGGAAATTATAAATATAAATAAACTTTTATTATACAAATCAAATCCCATATTGAATAATATAACCTCAATGGAAATAATAAATTTATTTTCTTAGTTAAACAATATTAAAATTTAATCTTTATGTAATTTAATATTTTGAAAAAAGTAATCAGCTAATAATAATTAAGCAATGAATAACGGCTTTGTTGAAAGTTTGGTTTGAATTGGTCGACATTTTATTTTTTAATTAAAAAATTTAACTATTACATTTCTGGTTAAACATGGATCTTTTTTAGTTGGAATTATTAACTATGAAAAATAATTTTTTTTTTTTAAAAAGACGAATTTTCATCTACAGAAGATAATTTTTCAACCAACAATGGAACAGTTATATTTACAGTTAAATTAATTTCAATCATACAAAAATGAATGAGTAATTTGAAAATAAATAATTCAACCAAAAAATATTTTGATTTGAAATCATAAAGAGTTGGATTCACTGAAAGAAGATGAATTTAAGCAAAATAGTTGAAAACTCTATAAAAAAGGTTAGTTTTAACCAAGCAGTTTTATTTTTAGCCAAAAAAGATGCAATTTCTTTAGTTGACATTTCAACCGAAAAATAATTTTAATCTGAGTTAAAAGTAGTTGAATTTGTTTTAGGTGGCTCACATAAGACGATAATCTTTTAATATTACTTAGGAGTACTGTTCTTCCTTGTAATGGCAGATAGAAAAGAATTCAAATTCGATAGTACCAACACATTTTTGGGTCCGTTGTACGGACCAGAGGGTGAAGGTCCATGTTAAAAAGTGGAAACAAATATAGGCAATATGGCCGCTTGTGGAGCGATTATGTGCTATTGTGACACCTGGCCACGAAGGAATAATAGGGAGACCCAACTTCGTTTCGCCACTTGGCAATAGAAACATTACCGTAAGTGGCAGGCACATGACAGGAAGATCTTAAATTTTTTGTGCGCAGGTGCGCAGTTGTCCTCTTCCTATACATGGAAAAGTGTGCGAGTGAGA
>JAWWLR010000092.1:4005299-4019180 GCA_035041075.1 Acraspis erinacei | reverse complement strand
ATAATTTTTAATAAAAGTTTGGTCAAATTTAACTTAATAGCTGCAAGCTAAATTCTCATTTTTCAAACTTGAAAATTTACATTTTTTACTATGCACATTAAAAAAAAATCACCACCCAGAAATATTTTATTTAAAATGATTCTAATTTTAAATACAAGCAATAATTTTCGAAATTGTAAACATTAAAAATAACTTAAAAAATAAATATTCATTATTATATTTGTAATCCATAAAACATACTTATAAAAAAATGTAATTGTTTAAATTCGGGAATTTTCCAATTCGGATATTTTATAATTCGACAATTTTCTGTCGGGAATTTTATTAGTCGGGAATTTTCCAAAGTGGTTATATTATAAACTGTGGTGAATTTTATTATTGGGAAATTTTATTATTCGGGAATTTTATTTTTCGGAAATTTTATTATTCGCGAATTTTCATATTCGGGAATTTTCCAATTAGGTAATTTTATTTTTCGGCAATTTTATTATTCGGGAATCGTCCAATTGGGGAATTTTACAGGGTCCGGAATTTTATTTTTTATATTTTTTATTTTTCAGTCGTCCCCTTTTTAGTTTAAAAATTACATTATTTCGTAGAAACTTATTTTTTATTACAAAATCCATATTTTTACCATAAAAAGTGAACTGGAATCATTTTTTAATTTAAAAATTTATCTATTTTAGTAGAAATTTCATTTTTTTATGAAAGTGCAACTTTTCGGGTAAAAATTATTATTCTTTGCTTGATTATTCAACTATTTGGTTTGAAAGATTTGATTCAATCACTTTGTTCAGAAATATATTTTTTTAAGATTTATATTTTTAGTTAAAAATTCATCTCTTTGGTTGAAATTTCAACTATGTTTTTGAAAATTAATCTTTTTTAACTGAAAATGCTCTTGGTTTGAAAATTTCATTTTTATTGGGCAAGAATGCTTAATTTTCCGGGAAAAATAATTTTTCGCTGAAGTAAAATTTTTTTATTGAGAATTCAATTTTTGTAGGAAAAATTCGTCTTTTGGCTTGAAAGTTCAACAATATAGATCAAATTTTATTCCATCTTGAGTTAAAAATCTTTATTTGTTAAAAATTCGTCATTTTGGTTAACATTTTTTTTTTTATAAATTTCATCTTTCTTGATTGAAATATAAACGGTGACACTTTTTAGTTTATAATTGATCTTTTTAGATATTTTTTGCTTAAAATAAATTAATAAATATAAAACATTTAAATACGGCCCCTAATTAATTTCGTTTGTTAAAAGTTTCATCTTTTTTAGTATAAAATTCAACATTTTCGTTGAGAATTCTAGAATTTCCTTAAAAATTCGTTTTTTCTTTCGGTAGAAAATTAATCCTTTTCTTTAAAAATTCATCTTTTGTAGTTGAAACTTTAATTTTGTTGGTTGATAACACTTGAATTCGATTAAAAAATCGTCATTTTTGGTTATAAGTTAATATTTTGGTTTAAAAATTCTTCCTTTTTATTTTTAAATTAAACTCTTTGGTTGAGAATTCTTGAATCTTGTTAAAAATTCTTCTTTTGCGGTAAAAAATATTATTTTTGTTTAAAAATTTATCTTTTTTAGTTGAACATTTAATTGTTTGGATTAAGAATTCTTAGATTTTATTCAACGTTATCCCTCTATGCTAGTAAATTAATCTTTTTCTTTAAAATGCATCTTTTCTAGTTAAAAATTCAACTTTTTGGTCGAGAATTCTATAATTTTATTAAAAATACGTGTTTTATGATAGTAAATTAATTTTGTTTTGTTTAAAATTTCATATTTTTTCGTTTAAAATTCAACATTTTGCTTCAGAATTGTGAAATTCTGTTAAAAAATCGTCTTTTTAAGTGGAAAATTAATCTCTTTCACGCTGGCCATTTTGATCAGTGAAAATTAAAAAATTTTAACTTTAAAAATTGAAGTAAAAAAATTTTTCCATTTAAGAATTTTGTATTTAAATGTTCAATACTTTGCACGCATAAAATGGAAGCTACTAACACTTTTCAACTGAAAAATTCTAAATTAATTGCAGTTAAACTGCCAAATTAAAAATTTTAAACTTTCATAAATAATTCAATTTTTTTAAATGCCTTTGGTTCTAAAATTCCCTTTTCCAATTAATAATTTAAATTTGGTTCCAAAATACCTCGTTTCAGCTCGGAATTATAATTTGTCTGTAAAATTCCCTGTTCCAATTCAAAAACTTATTTTTTTCTTCGAAAATATCCTGTTTCAACTTAGAATTAGAATCCATTGTTTAAACAAATTCCATGTTCCAGATCAGAATTTTGATACTTTTCGAAAATTTCCAGTACTGGCTGGGAATTTTTTTTAATTTGAAAATTCCCGGTACCAAGTCATAATCCTTATTCTAGATAAATAACAGTTCCAACTATAAATTTGTAAAAAAAATGAAAATTTCCTGCTCAAATTAAAAGTTAAATTATTTTTATTCTAAACAGCTTAAAAATCCTTAAAATGTTTCGAAATTTTATTTTAAAATCTTGAAACATCTACATGCTTTTTTACATTTTTTCAGATTCATTTTTTTAAGCCAACAAGATGATTTTTTGAACAAGATTAATTTTCAAATAAAAATATTAATTTTTACCAAAAAATATAATTAAAGAAAATAAATGCATTTTTAACGAGATATTTTAATTTTTAATATAAGAAGACAATTTTTAAATCGAATAGTTGAATTTTGAACTAAAAAATTTATCATTTTCAACCAAAAATGCAAAAGTAACATGTTTAGTTAAAATTTTTAACATTTAACTTAAATTTAACTTAAATTACCAAAGAAATGAATTTAAAAAAAGGGTTTAACTACGAACCAAATAATTATTTTATTTTCAACCTAACTTACGTAATTACCTAATTAACCTTCAAAGAAAATTATAGTTTTTTATCAAAAAAGTAAATCAATTTAAAGAAAAAGAAAATAATTGAATTTTGCAACTAAAAAGACTTTTCCAAAAGGTGGAATTTTGAACTAGAAAATATCAATTTTCAACAAAAAATAGAAACTTAAATTTTAAGTTCAAGAAATTAATTTTCAAAGAAGCTGATGAATTTTCGACTAGAATGATGAATCTTCAATTGGAATACTTTAATTTTATGTTAAAAAGACAAATACTAGTTTAATTAATAAATAAAAATATCAATTTCCAACCGAATAGTTGAATTTTCATCTAAAAATGATATATTTTCAACCAAAAATTTAATGGTTAATTTTTCAATTAAAAATCTAATTCATAAGAAAAACAACGGATTTTAAGCAAAATAGTTAATATTTCTACTGGAATAGTTAAATTTTTAGTTTCAAAAAATTATTTTCAACAAATTAGTTATATTTTGAACTAGAGATTAATTTTCAAATAAAATGATGAATCCCTGTCCTGAAATGAATATCATAACTATATTATAAATTTCCCTGTTTTAAGTCAGAATAAATGAGTAAGAAAATAAAACCTGATAAATAAAATTTTGAAAAAATAATTATTTTTTTATGTTTGAAATATCATCAATTCGATTATCAAACTTAATTCAGTGAAAAAAATTTAAGAGAAAAAACATACAAAATGTTTTTCTGACCATTTTTCTACGATCAGAAGTAAATTCCGGGTTTTAAATTAAATCCCCGGCCAATAAAGAATTACTAAGAAATAATATTTCGACGAAAAGTCACAAACTTACCCCATATACATTCATGTGAACAATATAACTAATTAATACAAGAAGTTTTCCTAAGTTATGCACATCGATAGGGTTTTTCTTTTTAAAAAAATCAGTGTTCTTTATTAAAGCAGCTACTATTTGGATAGAGTGGTGGACTATACCAGAAAGTTGTTGTTTGTCCATATGGGGCAGTAAACTCAAAACTGCATTAGCACTGCCACCATCCAATTTTTTATCTTTGAAACCAGATGTTCTTTTATCTGCAGGTAAAATAAAAATTATTATTATAGACTTACCATAATTTTTCGAAGGGGATATCCACAAATTATGTTTTAGATTTTTCTGAAATCTTACCATTCCCACTTCTCTAAATTTTACCCTGATTTTGAGTAAACTTTAATTATATTTTAATAATGAGAATAAATTACATTTTACGGAATCTAAACCTATCTATTTCTATAGATTTAATTAATTTGGTATTATGAATGAAATTTAATATATTTGCCCATCAATCCTATTGAATCAATTTTTATCACTTTTCAATAATTATAATTGCGTTATTAAAAAAAATTGTACAATCTGAATTAATTATATTTTGCGCAATTAAACTCAATCGGCTTATATAGTTTTACATAATTTTAATCATACGACTAAAACTTAATAAATTAATGAAATTTAATTTTTTTCCAAGAAAGAAATGCAAGCAATTCCTATAATTTTCTAATTATATTAATTGCCTTATTAAAAACAATTGAAGGAATCAGAATTAATTATATTTGGCGCAATTAAACCCAACCGACTTTTAGTTTTAAATAATTTTATTCATACGACTAAAACTAAATAAATTAAAGAAATTTAATTTTTTACCACTAGTTCCATTAAATCAATTCTTATCATTTTTTAATAATATTAATTGCTTTATTGAAAACAATTGAAGGAATCAGAATAAATTATATTTCGCGCAATTAAAATCAATCGACTGCTATAGTTTTAACTAATTTTAATCATCCGAGTAAAACTTAATAAATTAATGAAATTTAATTTTTTACCACGAGTTCAATTGAATCGATTCTTATCATTTTTTAATCAATTTAATTGCTTTATTAAAAACAATTGAAGGAATCAGAATTAATTATATTTAGCGCGATTGAACCGAATCGAATTCTTTAGATTTATATAATTTTAATTCTACGATTAAGACTTCATAAATTCATGAAATTTAATTTTTTACCACGAGTTAAATTGAATCAATTCTTATAATTTTTTAATTATTTTAATTCCTTTATTGAAAACAATTGAAGGATCCAGGAATTAATTATATTTTGCGCAATTAAACCCAATCGATTTTCATAGTTTTAAATATTTTATTTTATATTTATTATATTTTATTATTAAATAGTTTTAAATTATTCAAGACTCGGTCCATTTATATTCATTACATTTTTTAATAGGGATATATTGAAAATTATTTGAGATCTTTCAATTACTAATTTATTAAAAACAATTGGTAAGTTATTTAAATGACACATTTTAACCACACTTATTGCTATTAAATTTAATACAGTACAGAAGTGTAAATATAATTAACTATTATTTAAATTTATTAAATAATATAGCTTTTTTACTTAAATTTCATTAATCTTATAAAATCGATTCGACCTTCGAGATAAGTTTTATTAAATATGATTCAAGTTCATTGAGTTTAATTAAATGTTTCATATTTATTTTTACTCGATTTCAATGATAAACATCCTTAATCATTTTTTATTGAAAAATAGTGATTAAAATCTTGAATTAACAATTGTTGACTCATCTTCTATTATTTTTAATACATTTTAATCGTCCATTCTCAGCAGGGTAGGAAACAAGTAGACACTGATAAAAATGGTTGAGCACTAACTTTGCTATTGATAAATTATTTAGTTAATTTATCTAGATTATTTATAGATGGAAAATTGAGCTAAAACTGCTAGAATTCTAGATGACACAGCTATATTTTCTTGGAAGACGAAATCCAGGTAAATTATTTTTTTCATTCTAGATGTAAATTCTTTCAATTAAATAAAAGTGGATCTTTAACATAGTTTCAAGATAAAATACGAAATTTTCTACAAAAAACGGTTGAATTATCAAATAAAAAAATATGAAATTTTGAAAAAAAAGTTAATTTTATATAAAAAATATAAAGTTCTAACAAAATACAAGAACTCTCTACCCAAAAGTTGAATTTTCAACGAAACTAGATTATTTTCCATAAAAAAAAAAAACTAATTTTTAACAAAATAGTTCAATTTTAACAAAAAGTTGAATTTTTTCTCAAAAAATTACCCATTTGCAAACAAAAATGGAATAGGTAAATTGTCAATTACGATTGAAATGTTTCAACAACAAAAAAAGGCATTTTCAACAACGCAGTTCCATTTCCAACGAAGAAGTTGAATTCTTATTTAAACAGAAGAATTTTTAAACAAAAGGATTATTTTACAATAAAAAAGAACTAAAAAAACACGAACATTGAATAAAATGTAAGAATTCTCAACGAACAAGTTGAAGTTTTCACCAAAAAAAGGTAAATTTTCAAACAAAAAGATTAATTTACTACCAGAAAAGACGAATTTTTAACAAAAACGAAAAATTCTGAACCAAAAAGTTGAATTTTTATATAGAAAAGAATTTTTAAACGAAAAAATTAATTTACTACCAAAGAAGACGGATTTTTAATAAAATTCAAAAGTTTTCAAACAAAAAGTTGAATTTTAAAAAAAAGGATAAATTTTTTAACAAGAAGATTAATTTACAAAAAAAGACGAGTTTTTAATCAAATTCGGGAATTCTTAACCAAAAAGTTTTATTTTTAAGAAATTTTGTTTTAAGTTTTTGAGGATGCGATTTAACTCTAGAACCTAGTTGTTAAATTTGTAACCAAAAGGATGAATTTTTAAAGAAACAAATATTTAAAGCTTTTAATTAAAAATTGGAAGTTCCAACAAAAAAGGTGAATTTTTAAACAAAAAGATAAATTTACTACTAAAAAAGACGAATTTCTAATCAAACAAAAAGTTAAATTTTTCAAGGAAGAAAGAATTAAAAATAATTTTTAATTAAGTATTTTAACTTTAAAAACTCGTTGTTAAATTTTTAACAAAAGTATGAATTTTTACTCAAATAGATAAATTTCCGCAAAAAAAACTCGAGTTTTTGATAAAATTCAACAATTCGGAACCGAAAACTTGCATTTTTACTGTAAAAAGAAGAATTTTTAAACACAGATAAATTTACTACCAAAACAGACGAATTTTTAATAAAAGTCAAGATTTCTCAGCCAAAAATTTGTATCTGCAACCAAAAAAAAGTAATTTTCAAACAAAAAGACTAAGTTACTAGCTAAAAAGGCGAGTTTTAAAAAAAATTCAAGAATTTTTAATCAAAAATTTGAATTTTTAAGACAGAATTTTTTTTGGTAATTTTTTACGAAGCATTTTAACTTTAAAACCTAGTTGTTAAATTTGTAACCAATAATATGAATTTTCATCTAAAAAAGAAGTTTTAAACAAAAATATTCATTTACTACCAAAAATACGAAGTTTTAATCAAATTCAATAACTGTCAAACAAAACTTTTAATTTTCGAGAAAAAATATTAATTTTCTACCAAAAATATTCATCGTCTGAAAATGTACTAGAAACGTTACCATATTTATTTTTAGACCCCCCTCCCAAAAAGTGGTAACGTAGTTTATTGGCGATCCCTTTTAAACAAAATCAAAACGCATTTAAAAGTAATTTAAATTTTTACTTAAACTGCTATTCTTTAGCCCATAAATTAACAATATCTTTATTTGTTTCATTTAATTCTCTGAAAACATGGAAAATTTTGAGATTTTTCAGGCAGAT
The DNA here is from genome assembly GCA_035041075.1 of Acraspis erinacei. Classification (NCBI taxonomy): domain Eukaryota; kingdom Metazoa; phylum Arthropoda; class Insecta; order Hymenoptera; family Cynipidae; genus Acraspis; species Acraspis erinacei. The sequence goes on along the minus strand of JAWWLR010000092.1, from coordinate 4,011,597 downwards.
ACGGAAATAAATTTCTTTGAATAAATGTAATGTAATTAAAATAATAAATTCAATTTAATACGCTTCAAATTCTTAATATTTTAGGTAAAAATATTTTATTTTTAACAAAAAGATGCATTTTTGAACAAATAAGTAGAATTTTCAACCAAAAACATGAATTTTTAACAAACAAAATTATTTTTAAAAAGGACAAGTTTTATTCAACATATACGAATTTTCTACCAAATAGTTTAGTTAGTTTAGCAGGATATATTAATTAAATAATTAAGTGATACTATAAATATAAGTAAGCGTCTTTTGAATTTTTCTCTAAAGTCCATGTATTTGAATAATAATTCAAAAAATATTTGATCTACTTATACCTAAAATACAGTGCATACATTTTTTTAATTAGTGTGGGAGATATATCATTCTTTTAATTTTTAACTAAAAAATACCAGTTTTGAACCAAAACTAGAATATGTAGTTTCAGTTTTAAAAAATTAATATTTTCCTCAACAAAAAAACAGATTTATTTTTAAAACAAATTTAATTTAACTTTCTAATCAAGTTGTTTTTTTGCAACAAAAAATATAAATACACCACGAAGACTATTTTTCAACAAAACACGTGATACTTTAACGAAATATTTAAATTATCGACTACAAGCAGCCAAAATTTTAAAACAAATAGTTGAATTTTAAACTAAAAAATATCAAGTTTCAGCCAAAGGCCGAATAGTTCAATTTTAAACAAAAAATTTGGATTTTCCACTTTCAAGGAAATAAATGAATTTATAATTCAATTTTCAGTTACAAATTAATTAATTAATAATAAAAAGAATTTTCAACAAATTACATGAATTTTCAACCAGATACTTGAATTTTGAACTAAAACTGACAAATTTTCAATCAAAAACAGATTAGTTGAGTTTTCTGTTTAAAAAATAAAATAAAACTAATTGTTGTTCAATTTAATTTTACAATTTAAAAAATTAAGCTTCCTCAAAAAAAAATCCCTGATGATCCCAGGTTTGAAAATTTTATTTTTTGGTTCAATGATTTAGTTTTCAAATACAGCAAAAAATAAAATAGTTTCAAATTTAGTTAAATAAATTAGTGTCTAAGTACATAAAATAAATTTGTACCGAAATATTTGAGTTTTCAATAAAACAAATGAATTTTCTACCAAAAAGAATAAGTGCCTATAAAAAAGCATGCAAGAACTTATAAATGTCTGCAAATCATAAATAAAGAAACCCGCATTTTTCGTTCCCGATTAGTATCCATACATATTTAATTTCGTACAAATATATTTAGTAAAAATAGTATAAAGATTTCTTTAGTTGAGAGCCACAGGGCTTCGAGATCCAGCCCAGTGCTGAACAATAGAAAAAGGTCGCCGAGCGGGCAGGTAGGCCGCGGTACCTTCAGATCGTCTTAAGCCCTTTTACTTAATTTGTGGATAAGGCCTGAGCAGGCATTTAAAAAATCGTACCTTTACAATTTTTTATTTTCTCCATGAGATTGTAAACTTCCTGAAAATTTTCACCCTGATTTGTTGTAACCAGTAATGTCCGCAAAAACAATGTTGTTTGCGGCCCGACAGGCGACCTGACTTTAGAGATTTGGCACTCGATTTTATGGTATTTTTTAAACGCCTCAGATCGGCATTTCAAAGAACAATATAAAAAATAAGTGCAATTTTCACAGGAAATAGGGTTAATAGTGGAATTGAGGCAGAAATCACAGAACCATTTCTGTGCCATTTCGATGCTCTCCTTTTTATTTTCTTCCGACTTTTCATTTGCTTCGGATTTTTTATTTGATTCTTTCAAAAGCAAATCTAGTGTTTTCTTGTGATTGGACAAATTGGTTTTTTGTTCTTTACTTATTGGAAGCTCAAGAGCTCTTTCGATATCTTTTAATGATTCAGGATAGGCTTTTAACTTTTTCAAAACCATAGAGCGATAATAATAACAGTGCGCTGTTATTTTTGAAGATTTAGGTGCAACACGTAAACCATTTGTAAATGCTATTAATGCTCCGTTGTTCTTGTTATCGGCCAAGGCCTTTTCTCCTGTAAGAATAATTTTTTTCTATGTAAATTCTGGATCATACACTTTTTAGTAATGTACTTTTGGTACCATTACTGCGCAAATGCACATTTTTGTGCACACATTTTCAAGTACACAATTCTCTTGGAAACACAAAGTTATTTTGAACCAAAATCCTATACAGGGGGTTTTCGAGGGTGCTCTTTCAGAATCTGCAACTTATTATGTAAAAAAAAGTTCAATAACTTTATTATTTTTTAGTTTAAAAAAAAGTCAAAATTTTTCTATAATTTTTTTCTTTTAATCAATTTTTGTTATTCTTCCTGCATTTGGATAATCATATTAACTCCAGAAATCGCGGTCCGAATGTCTGGCGTTTTCAAAACCATGGTTTTGAACTTTTTTCCCCCTCTGATTTTTTGCAAAATGGCAGTTCTTATGAAACAGTGTGATGCTAAAATTCATGATTTTTTTCTCGAAAAGTATAGACCTAACGAAAAAATGTTATAGTACTAAAATTGCTTACAATTGCTCAATGAACACTTATGAATTTTTTTTAGAAGGATTTGGGTAAATTTTGAATTTTGACCATTTTTATTCTTTAAACTTTTTTTGTCTAGTTCATTCTTTTCGTGAAAAAAATTTGAAAGTACGTAATACCTAATTATATTATATAATTTCATAATTTTTTCTAGAAAATAATGAACTTGACGACAAAATTTTATAGAATAAAAAATGCTTAGAATCAATTAAGGAATACGCACGATTTTTTCAGAAGTTTCTGCGTCATTGTTTGATTTTTCAAAAATGGTAAAAATTCAAAAATTAAAAAGGGGCCCAAAACATTCGAAAAAAATTCATGCGTATTCTTTGAGCAATTCTAAGGAATTGTTGTACTATAACATTTTTTCGTCAGGTTTATACTTTTCAAGAAAACAAGATCATGAATTTTAAGATCACGCTGTTTCACAAAAAACTCCATTTTGCAAAAACTAAGAGGGTGAAGAAGGTTCAAAACCAGGGTTTTGAAACCGCTAGACTTTCGGACTGCGATTTCTGGGTGTAATATGATTATCCAAATGCAGGAAGATAACAAAAATTGATTAAAATAAAGAAAATTATACAAAAATTTTGACTTTTTTAAAACTCAAAAATAATAAAGTTATTGCATTTTTTCACAAAATAAGTTGAAGATTCTGAAAGAGCACCCTCGAAAACTCGCTATTATAGGATTTTGGTCCAAAATAACTTTAGTTTTCCAAGAGAATTATGTACTTGAAAATGTGTGCACAAAAATGCGCATTTGCGCATTAATGGGTTAAGGTAACGGGCCGTATTATGGAACGGTTTTCAGCGTAACGAAAAAAATAACTTCGATTAGAAATGGTTAAATAAATACTTCTAAAAAAATTTAAGAAATTTAAATGAGACCAAAATTAAATTAAAAATACCTTTTTAACGTCCAATAATCAAGGTAATGTGAAGAATTCCTGAAAATAAAATCAGGAATATAATACCAAATTTCGAAAACCACCATAAAATTTTCCCATTGCTATCTGAAGAAGAAAAATCCTTCCCCTTCCTCTTGTAAAGAGAAAAAAAAATAATTAATTTTTAATTTGGAAAAAAATAAAAAGGAGGAAAGAAAAATGAGAAGGCAATCAACCAAATCCCCTTCCTTCTCCTTTTTATTTTTACTTTGATCAAATCATAATAAAAAACTAAAAAAATAATTACCGACGTTTTTGTACTCATACAGCACCCTTACTAAGGCAACTTTTTTTGAAATAAAACAAAATAAAGTAAAACAAAATAAAACAAATAAAACTAAAACAAAAATTAAATTAAATTAAAATAAAATAAAATTCCGAATGAGTGCAAGAGGAACACTTTATGGTGGTTTTCCAAATTTGGTCATTATATTCCTCATTTTCAGAAATTCTTCACATCTACTCAAAATAATCCAAGTGTGTTTATTTTTTATATACAATACAAAAAATAGATTTAAAAAACGTAAATCATTATAAATATTTAAATTTGTGATTTGGGTGTATGATAAATGTGTATTTCAGTAAGAAAAATTAGTTTTTCACTTAATAAGAAAAACAAATTTTCAACCAAAATGATGAATCTCTACGAAAAAAGAAGAATTTTTAGCTAAAAAAAAGTAAATTGTCAATCAAAATTTTTTCACTTAAGAAATCTAATGTTCTTCCAAACAGATGAATTTTCAACTAAAATGATGGAATATTTGATTGGAGTATTTACATTTTCAGTTCAAAAAGTTATAATTTAAAAGAAAGTTCAAACAATTTATTAATACTAAATAAATTATCAAATAAATATTTACACTTTCAAACAAATTGATGAATTTTCAACTAAAATTATTAATCTTCAACTTCAATAGTAAAATTTCTAATCTAAGACATGAATTTTCAACAAACAAAAAAGGTCAAACGATTTATGAATAATAAATAAATTCTCCAAAAAATAGTTACACTTTACGAATAGTCGAATTTTGTCGGTATACACTTAGTTGAAATTATTTGAAATCATTTCAAGTTTTAAATTAATTTTGAATCTTCTTGAAACTGCTAAAATTTTTTCTATAAATAATAAGTCTTTAATTTTTATTTAAATAAAAAATTCAAAAATTTCATTTACAAGCTAAACATTTAAAAAGTTCAAGGCTTTCTATATCAAAGAATTCAGTTTAAAATTTTTCGCTTTTAAATATTTTGTTTCAATTCATTCGTTTTAAATGAACAGTCAAATATTTGAAATATTAAATAATTATTCTTTTTCAAAAATAAAAATTCTTTTCATCAAACACTTTGAACTTCAAACGCTTTTAATTTTTAATTGTTTAATTCTTCAAAATTTAATTATTTTAAATTTTCTATTTGATAATATAATAATGCTACATTTAAACATTGAATGTTACCATTTTAGTTGTTCCATTTTACGCAAGGTTGAGAAAAATAATTCAGGAAATGTCATTAATAAATAATGCGGGCAGGTTCTGAAAAATATTCAAAATAATTGAAAATTTATTTGATAATTAAATAAGAAAGGAAATAAATAATACCTGATAAATTTGTAATACTATTTGATGAGAAATATATTTCTATTGTGATCATTGATAAGACAGAGTTTTGACAATATAGGACCGGAACCAGAAGTCCTCATAAAGGGACTGAAAATTTTTTTCTAACAAAAATTAGATAAGTTTTCCCGCAAAAAACCGAACTTTCAATTAAAATGGTAAATATTCAATAAAAAAATTACTTTGAACAAAATAGGTAAGACTTCAAAGAATTTTTAACTAAAAAGTAAAAAGAATTTTGAACCAAAAATGGGACAATTAAATTTTCAATAAAAAAATTAATTTTCTACTAAAATAATGAATTTTAAAATATAGAGAATAATTTTATTCCAAGAAAGTCGAATTTTAAACTAAAGAGGTACATTTTATATTTTAAAGCAAATGTTAAATAATAAATTTTTAGCAAACAAACTTATTTTCAAACGATATAACCAATTTTCAACGAAATAGTTCAAATTTAAACTAAAAATATAAATTAAAAAAAAATTAAATTTTCTAGTTAAATGATAAATTTTTTAGAAAAAAAGATAAGTTATAATCTGATAGATGATTTATCAATTAAAAAGATGAATTTTCAACCAAAAAGATAAATTTGAACAAAAATTATGATTAAAAAAAAATGAATTTTTAACCAAATAGTTCAACTTCTAACAAAAAGGTGAAATAATTACAATCAAAGATAATTATTTTCTAGAAAAAAGGAAAATCATCAAGAAAATATATAAATTTTCAAACAAAAAGATTACTCTTTCACAAACATAATGAATCTTTTCCCCCAAAAATGAATTTTTAATGAAACAGTTGCAGTTCTAACAATAAAGATAAATTTCCAACAAAAAATATTATTTTTCTATGAAAAAGACGAATTTGAAACAAATAAATAAACTTTCAATCATAGAAACAAGTTTTTAACGAAAATAATGAATCTTTCACCGAACAAACTGAATTTTTAGTAAAAATATTGAATTTCTAACCCAGAAGATGAATTTTCAGCCAATAGGATTACTTTTCCACTAAAAAAACGGATTTTCTACCGAAAAGTTGAATTTTCAACCACAAAGATGTGGTTCATTTCCTGAGATTTCTGAGTTTTTGGCTGCCATATTGATGCCGCCATCTTGATTTCTGTAAAGGCGCATACGCTGTTTTGCAGGAAA
>JAWWLR010000092.1:3975640-3991502 GCA_035041075.1 Acraspis erinacei | reverse complement strand
ACTACTCAAATGCTGGCTTGCAATGTCTGTTATAATCGCTCGTGCTATAAAATTCAGCTTTGACGCATTAGGTCCCTTTTCTCGCGGACGGGCACATATGTAGAAAGTGGTGGGTCTGGAATTCTCGGGCAGCCCAAACGCCTCGAAATAGGCGATTCACGCATCACTTTGTAGCTTAATAACAATTTCAAGTTTCCAGATAAAAGTTTAATTCTTTTTTAATAAGAAAGAACGATCTTAAAATTATCAATAGAATCAAAAACCTGAAAATCGATTTTTTAACCCTAAGGTTCCTTTCCTCGCGGCACGTCGCAAATGATATTATTTTCTCTGTTAATATTTTTTTTCACTTAGATCTAATATTTTTCCAGTCCAATATGTGGAAGACTTTATTATTATAATATATTAATATTAAATAACATTTTGTAAAAAAATTCTCTTAGCTAGGACACTTCTCTTGTATAAAATTAGTGATGAAATAAAATGATTTCGTAATGTATTTTTTTAAACGTGTAGATCCGAACTAAAGATTTCAAAGATTTTGAGAATTTGCGATATATATTGCTGAATTTCAAAGAATGTTGAAAGGTTTTAATAGAATTTCAACATATTTTTCGGGAATTCATGAAAATTCAGAGTATTTTAAAAATTGAATTTTACTTCAAACAGTGCCTGCAATTCCAAAGTTATTAAAAATATTTTCTCACGACATCACGGAATTTTGAAGTATTCAAATGGGCTTTAAAAATAAAAATATTTTCGCCGGATTTAAAAGCATTCTAAAGATTTTGATAGGAATAATTGGCATTTAATATAATAAAATTACTTCACTAAATAGTACCGTATTTCAGTTGTTTAAAAACTGACTTTTATTCTTCTTAGATATTTGATAATTCTAATTAAAGCTTAAATCCTAAAGCCTGAATTTAAAAATATTTTTTTTATGTTTCGTCATTTTTGAATACTTAATCTGGGAAGTTAATAACTTTGAAATCTATAATTTTCTTATGTTATTATGGTTTCGTTTATTCGAGTTTTGTTTACGTTTACCGATATTTATACTCTGCACTGAGTGATGTTATTTCTCTGAGTAATATAATAAATTATAAAATAAAAATTTGATGTTCATTTGAAATACTTCAGACCAAAGGAAAGACTCTGAATGATTTTAATGATCCTTTATTATCGTTTGTCAACTTAAATTTGAACTGTTTTGAAATTGTTAATATTGACACCTTCTACAATGAGTTTCCTATGATTGCAAAAAAATAATAGCAAATTCAATACGAACAAATTATTATAGGCTTATACTAAATTTCCTATACTATTTTTTCTTAAGGGCAGTTGTCGATTTCCTTTTTTGAATTTAGTAAGAAGATAATAAGAAAATAAAACTGACTTTTTTAAATCTCAGGCCTGGATATGGATTTCCAGTTACTTGTAACATATTGATCCTATATATTTTGAATCAAAAAGAATATTTTATGTTTATAATAGGTTTGAAAATTAGATTAATGATGTGAAAAAATCTTGTTTACATTTACTATTCTAAATGTTTTTGAAATCGGAGCACGGCTGCCTAAAGGAGTTTCCTTAATTTCTTCCGCTGTCATATCTTTAACCTTGAAGTTATCCATGTTTGTTTTTACTCGTTTCTGAATGCCACTTATTTTTGCATAGATTCCACGAAGTGTCCACGTGCTCTTTAGTATAATTGCAAAGACATCGCCATTGGACGTTGACAATACAAATTGTTCTCCGGTTGGCATAGGACCAAGGTGGCTATTTAGTTCTTTCACTTGAATTCGTTTGTCGTGAGGAAAAGTGTATCTTCGAATTTCAAATATCTGGTTTGGATTCGAGTTGGGGATAAGTCGAACAAATCTAAGTTCTTCAAGTCTCAGTCTACCTAGGCGTATATGCCGGTCTTTGGCTGGAGGAGACCTGTTTCTGGCAGGATGAGACCTGGTTCTGACAGAAAGTGGCAGCTCGACAGGAATCAAAGGTCTGACCGTAGAATCCGGAAATCGTGGTATGGTAGGAGAAAAAGTAAATTTAGGTGATTCATGACGATCGGGGTAATAAGCAGGTCCGCATCGAGAAAAACCAGGAGTGGGAGCTTCATTGGATGAACACTCAAACGATGAACTTAAGTCTACAAACAAAAACACAGAATTAATAGAATAGTGTGAAATAACTGTGTGATGTAAGCGAATAAATTTAAATTAGAAATCACGAGCAGGAAGTAAGTCGAAAGCCCATGGAAGAACTGAAAGAAAGATATTATATGCATGACCCCTAATGGCTTAGATGGGGTAATGCCGATGCGGGTAATTTATAGGGGGTAACTGTTTCCTGACAAATCACCAAATCTCCAAATTGCGTGAGATGATTCTGGGATAGGGTGTGGGAGGATTAGAAGATCTTATGTAAGAAAAATTTCGAATAAGAAAAATAGTACATGGACGTACCGTTTTAAATCATGAGTTTATTTTAATTTAGGTAGCTTTTTAACCCTTGAAAACCCTTGAGGTAATGATGTGGGGAAGTTTAAAGGTATTGGGGGATGTTTTCCATCTACTTGAAAAAAAATTGAAAAATGATCTACATCATTAATTACATTTACTTATTTATATCCCGAGATAAAAAAAAAGTCCCATCGACTATAGAAAATAATGTCATCATTTTTTCATAACTAGGTCTGCAATTACCACAGAAAAATCCCGTAAGAGAATTCACACCACATTTTTCTGCGACTATTTCCGTAAAGGAGAGATTAGGGCATTCACGAAAGACTGTAAGAGATTATAATGAATCAACTCTTTCTTGTACTTACGATTTACGTATAACATATTTACCCTACTTCGGAATACAAATAATATATTTTAGTTTTACATTTTTAAAATTAAACTAATATTTTCGAGGAATGTCGTCTACAATTAATATTCCAAAATTCTTTGATAATGGTGCAGGGCTGCCTAATGGAGTTTCCCGGATTTCTTCTCGGGTCATTTCTTTAACGGCGCCGCTGTTTATGTTTATTTTTGCCCGTTTTTGAATTCCTTTTTTCTTGGTATACATTCCACGGAGAAAGAGACCTCCCTCCACTACTGCAAAGATGTCACCATCTGACGTTAATAATACAATTTGTTCTTCAGTTCGCATGGGTCTATATCCATAAAATTTCCCTCTCAACTGTATCGGCTTATCGGGAGGAAAAGTATATCTTCGAATTTCGAATTGGCGTTTCGGATTCATAATGGGAATAAGCCGAATAAATCTAAGTTGTTGAACTTCATATCCAAGTATGCGTAAAGAGGAATGCCTGTCAGAAGGAGACCTAGATCTGACACGAAGAGAAGACTCGGGAGGAGGAGATGACCCCACCGAAGAACCCGGTGAATGAGATATAGCAGGAGCAAGAGAATTTTCAGGAGCATTCTGTTTCTTGGGAGAATGAGAGATACTGGAGCGGGGAATGCCATCAATAGGGTCGCCTTTAGGTAAGCACTCGATAAATGAACTCGAGTCTGCAACAAGAAACAGGGGATTAAATCTTCGTTGTGTATTTTCCCTTTCATATTTCACCGGATTTTAATTTTAAATTGTAACCTTATTTTCCCTTCTGGCCTATTTTCCTCTTCCGTATGCGTATTTGGTACACATTCCATATCACTCGGTACACTGTTTGAATTCTATATTCTTTAACAAGATATGGAAATATTAATAATATTATTCTTAATATTCTATTTTTCTATGTTTTAGACCTAAGATGGTTCCAGGAATTTGACACGATTTCATAGGAATTATTGAAATTTCAGACTTGAGTAAAACAAACCGAATTTCAATGGATTAAAAAAGGCTTATTAGGGTTTGAAAAATATGAAGGATATAAAGAGATTTAATAGCACTGTGTGGAAAATGTACATCAGATTTCGAGAGCAATATACACCTAGTCTAAATCTGATAAAGATCAATTATTATTTTTATCATCATTATTTTTACTTATTATCTGAAAGACAATGTTTGTTTTAGAGTCTAACGATAGACTAAGATAACGATGGAGAAAAATTACGCAGAGTTTGCGTACTTATGTAATAAAGCTTTTTTACGTCAGAAACGATGGAATTTTTTTATCTGATTCCTGGTGAGTCAAGAATGATCTGGCTTTCTCAATGTGAAATGCTATCAATAATACACATATTAGTAGTAATATAATAACAAACAAAAAGATAAATTTTCTCCAAACACTTTATTTTCCAACTAACAAGGATAGGCAAAAAGATTTATCGAGATTTATCGATCCTCGAGAGCGAAGAAACTAGACCAGCGCCGGCACAACTTTAGGGCAATGCTCATTGCTTCATTTGACCAGGAAGGTGTTGTTCACCATGAATACACTTCAATAGATGATACAGTAACGAGAATGTATTACAAGAATTCCTAAAGCGATTTCATGACGCTGAAAAGTCACAATTGCATGAATTCTGAAAAAGTCACAACTGGGTCCCTCAGGACAATGCAAGCGACCCTTCGTTGCAGATTTTCTTGGGTACTTCTGGTAAGATACGGCATTACCCAATTCCAATAGACCCCATGCTGTCCTGACCTGAATCCATGTGATTTTTGGACTTTTTCCAAATTGAGGTATCCTCGATGAGGAAAACAATTTCAAGACGTAGAGAAAATGAAACAGAATTCACAGAAGCAGCTGTTACCTACGAAAGGCAACTAGCTGAGAAATCACTAAACCTTAAAACTCTGAATGCGACATTCTCAAATTATTTCGCATAGAGAGTGCTAACTCTGCTAAAAATTCCGGACAAATATCGGACAAATGCCGCATTCAGAAGGAGCGCGGAAATAAATCCAAATATTATCGGGTGGAATCCGAAAATTGGACAGTCTGACGGATTCGATCAGGCCGCGTTAGATCTGGTTGATTCCGTATTTGTACGGTCTGACGGATGCGATAAATGTGGATTGCTTCCGGTCGAGTAATTCCTCTTTGCGGTCTAACGGTTGCGATAAGTCTGGATTGTGTCCGCTAAAGTCGGCGTTTTCTGCTGTCTGCCGGATGTGATCAATCCGGACAATTTTCCGTTTTCACTTCAACATCAACGAATTATAACTTAAATCTGATGATTAATTTCGGAGAAAATCGGAATATTTACGGATTCCATGTTTTAGACAGGACAGATTTCGGATGGGAGCAGACGATTTTTCATTCGGATGGAGCCGGCAGTTAATTTGACTCACCGAGACAGTGTGTGAATCCCTAGCAGTAAGCTGATCACTGGATGCAGGTTCAGACTTCCAAATGGAATTACTTTGAAGAGGATCTAATCAGGATTGACTGAAATTAACTCTTACTCCCGCTACATTCTCAGGTTTGAATCTTGCCAGGTAGACCTCGGAAGTCGTAGGATGAAATAGCTCTAACATTTCGTGTTTCACTAATTGGAGTAATAATCAACTTCTCTGTTAATTTAATATATTTCGATCTTGAAATTCTTATCAGATAAGTTGATGGTTCTATCAGTAAGTATTCATTATGTGTAGCAATTGCAGGCCTAGTTATAGAGAATTTGGAATAAAATTTTCTATTATAATTATTCCGTTACACTGGAATATTTCCCCCCCAATAATGCAATGATATTAATTAATTAATTAATCATGGATCCCTAACTCATTTGTAGTAGAATTATAATCTTAATTCTTAGTAGAGACCAAAAAAATTTATTTAGCCAAAAACTAGCATAACTGCTAGCATGTCCAGAATTTCTGGATATACAATTATTTTCATTACAGATGATTATTATCCTTCTTAAAATATGGATTAAGGCAGGTTACCATAAGAAAGTGGGAATTCGGCTACTCAACAATTAAAAAAGTTCGAAGGATTCTTTTTAAGTAGTTAAAATTTCGACAACGAATTACGTATATTTAAATAAAAACGGTTTCTCAGTTCTAGAAATGGAATAGATTCACAATTAAATATAAACGTGTGTACCTCATAAATGCAAACTTCTAATTGAGTGTAGAAAAAATGACAAAAACGGTTTCCTATTTCTCGAACCTAAAACCGCGTTTTCCAGCTTTTTGGATATCCCAAAAAATTAGTTCTACCGAATTTTAGTGAAAATGGACACAACCTTTATTTATTGCATTTAAAAAATTACTTTTCATGTAGCTCACTTTATAGAGAAAACGTTATGGGAACTTCATTACAGGTCTCGAATGATAATTTCAAAATATTAAAAAAAATTAAAGCAGTGAAGTATTTCAGGAGATTTGGAAGAACTTTCACGAATTTCAAGGCTTCTAAAATGATTTTACGGCATTTAAAAAGATTTGAAGGATTTTGATCTTTTGTAGTAAAGTCTAAAGAATTTCAAGAGATTTCAAAAGTTTCAAGGGATTTCAAAGAATTTTGTGGGATTGCCAGAAATTTCAAAAAAATTCTAGAGAACTTTAGAAAAAAAGTAAATGAAATAAAATTGTTATAGATTTAAAGGAGCTTAATAAATCTTTAATACAGAAACAATTTGGAATTTAAATTGTGGGATTTAAAGTTGCCTTAAATGATTATAATATCTAAAAAAATTTCAAAGAATATTCCAGGATTTCCAACGATTTCAAGAAATCTCAAAGTGTCTCAAAGAATTTCAGAAGATGTGAAGGATTCACAGGATCTCCAAGTATATAAATTCTTTTAGAGGATTTCAGTTATTTATTCAGATTTCTGAGAGTTTCATTATATTTCATAGACGTTAACGAATTTATAAATATTTCTAAAGGTATCAAGGGATTTAAAGAATTTTCATTTTAAGGCTAGTCGATATAAGTAAAACATTGCAGGTCTTTACTGATTTTTCCATAAAAATTTTTAAAACCTGCAGAAGATCAATTATTTGGAGGCGCTCGCTAAAATAGTGACGATTCATCTTTTATTTTACATAAATACCTTATGCACCTGCATTTTTCAAAGCTAAATTGCATTGAGAACATGGTTCCATGCATGTCGAATGTTTTTATTTTATTTAAGAGGTTATTAATATTTAGTTTCAAACACCTCCGAAATAAATTTTTATTTGTACTAGGCCTACCTTGCTGATTCTCATGTTCGTTGCTCTTCCCAAAATTGGCCAGAAAGTCCCTGGTTTCGGGCTGCATGCCTGATGATAATTCTGTGGAAAGGCCAGAAAGATTTATGAATTTTTAACGTTAACATATTTTTACAAAAATTAAAATTGGGATTCAATAATTTAATTATATTTCAAGTAAAAAAACAGCGAATACACTAGCACCGCGTTTTAGTTCCCCGCGGTTTAGTTCTTCCGAGAATTGCTAGCCACTGAAGTTTTTCCAGGGGATGGGGCGAGAGTATTTGCGAATGTCGTCTCGGAAGGGTCAAGAATCTTGCACAATATTATACATTCCAATTCAAAACGATTCAGGCGGCTCTGGCTGTTTACGTTACGATCTCCCCGATTTAGTTTCAAGACTATTTGATGTCATCCCCCGAAACTAAAACTAAACCGAGAGTTCGGTTTTATTTGTTTTACGTGTAAATTATATCGACTTGAATATCAACATAAATTTTAAAATCAGACTTTGTTGAGTAGTTCTAAGATACATATAATTTTTTTATATTTTTAACAATAAAAAAGAGTATTCTGGAAATTATTAACTAGCTTATGTCACCTCAACCAATACAACGTATTTACAAGTGATTACGTCAAAATGACAAGAAAAAGATTTACATACGCTTAACCGCTTTTATCTTACTTCAGAGTCATAACAAAATTTCAAAGTCGTTATTGGGAAAGAAAAGAGTGGCGGTAAATTTCAAGAACGATTTTTTTTTAACTAATGTATATACCCTGGAAATCAGGAATTTCTTACTTTTGCTCTCGAAGAAATATTTCGACCTAGAAAATCTGCAAACTTTCCAAAGTTTTCAGTTTTAAAGAAGAGTATTTTATATCTTAATTTCAGAACTTCAAAACTTGGAAAAGAGAAATCTAAATTAAATATTGTAAGGTATAAAGTTTTCATTGAAAAAACTATTAAAAGTTGATTAATATGAGTGGTTCCTAATATTCTATTTAATTATTATACTTAAACAGCGACAAAATGATACCGATACTTATAATCGTTTATTATTAGAGAGTTAAAATAGTATTTTCAATTAAATAATTTCTAATAGATATTTTAACGTACAAATTATAGAAAATTTTATTAATTTCTTCTTTACTTACCAATAGAATCAAGCAGAATGTCGAATGTTAAAATCAGTATATAAAGGATTTTCATTTTTTCAAAATGAAGAAAAAACTGACAAATTTTGAAATTTGAAAGCGACGTAATTAATAAATATGCGGATGTTACGTGTATATATATGTATACTGTTCTGAGTAATTTGTGTATTCCCCTTCCCGAGAATATATAGCTTATATGGATTATTGTGGGCTAGGTGCGATAAAAAATTTTAATTAGTATCACCTTATCAATTTAGTTGAAGGTAAACTCTCGCACGCATAAATTCATTTTACCTTGAGAAACTCAGATACCTTATTTTTAATAGAAATATTTTTGTAGGAACGCATTTGTACAATAAAATTAAAAAAAAATACACTAATGTATATTTTTAGATTCTCATCCTGATGAGAAGGTATTTGTTTGATGTAAATTTAATTTAGTTGGTTTTCATAAAAAAGAATGATGAAATTGGATTGGCACTTGGCTCCCTTTTTAAGGCCTCAAAGGAAAGGACAATTTCGCTAGCCAGCTATTTTGTATAAAAATACAAAAAGTTTAAACGTTTTGAAAATGTTTGAAAGCACTTTTTTCAAGATGTGAAAATTCTACCTATGATTATCAGTTGCAAATTAAAAATTCGAACAATTTATGCTGATGAATTTTTTGATAAAAAAAAACAATTATCGGAATTCTATCATTTTCAAAATCTAAAAAAAAAAATAAATAAACATTTTAAGCCAAATGACGTATGGTATGGGAAAAAGCCAAGAGAAGGGAATCGAAAATGTTATTAGAATCATGTGCAAGTCTTTTTGCCGAGTACCAGACAATGGGACAAAAATTTCTAAAACTCATAACAATTTTTTATTCAAATTTTGAAAAATCTCTGACTCTTGGAATTTTGGTCTACTCGAAAAATTTAACTGAGATAGGTTCTAAATATATTTAATATCAAGTGAAAAATTTAAATAAAATTTCCTAATCTATCCGAAAAATATTTTTCTGAAATTTTATCGAAATTGAAAATTTTATTTGGATAATTTGCAATTCCTCTACCCATCTATAAGAAACGTTGACAAAAATGTTTAAAATGTGAAGACATTTTTTTTCAAATTTTGAAAATTCTCTAAATTCGTTATTTTCTTTGGAAATATTTGCTCAAAGAACTTAAGCTTTATTTTTGGAATCTTAAAAAGTGTATAGAAGGGTGAATCGAATGGCCAAAAACGTCAAAAGTTAGCGTGGCTACAACCTTCAGGTAACCATACAGACAGACAGACATACAGACACCGAAAACATTTTATGATGTTCAGATTCTGTGAGTGCCTAAAATGCTCAAATGTAAAAATAAAAAATTCCATTTTTCGCTCAAAAGATGCAAGATTAGAAAAGAGACGAAAAGACAAAAATCGTGCATCTAAAAATATCTAATTCATTCTAACTAATTCTTTGTTAATTACTGTTTGACTTAAGGCGTTTTTCTTGTCACCCCCGGTCTTTGTCCACAGACTTTTCAAAACTAAAGGTCAAAATATCGATAAAAGTCATTTGGTGATTGTGAATTTTTTTTTTAAAGCTCCTTCGGCTTTAACGAACGAATTTTTATCACGTATCTCGTGCTTAGCAATCGAGTTTATCCCTAGTTAGTTGAGCAGCCTTACCGTTTTTTAAATTTAAATTATGTCCCTAACCTCAGTGACCCAGACTTTGTTAATTGAATTTTCTACCGCATCGTGTTCTACATCGCAAAATGCAATTTTTGATTATTTTTTGTGCGGTCGAAATTAGAATTTTTAATTTTTCGAAAAAGTTAAAAAATTTGTTATGATAATCTTTTAGGGCTATCAAAAATCAATATTTTTCTTTTCAAGTACTATGAACAAGTACACAGAGAATTTTTGAATCATGAAAAAATGTGGTTTCAAAAATTTTCAAAATTCGCTCACTTTTAGAATTTGTATCCGAAATGGCTGACTAACGAATTTTCCATTTAGCGTAGTACACTAAAAGAGTGTACCAAATGCCAATCTAATAGATCAATTTAAAAAAAAGTTATAGTACTTACAGATAGACAGACATAAAGGCCGACAGACAGACATGCAGACAGAAAATGCATAAAAACCTGTTTTTAGGAAGTAGGGGGTCTCAAAACGTTGACCTTTTGACAAAAAATGGGAGTAGGGGGGGGGGGGGTAAAATTTTAGACAGATTTTAGATCTTCTCTGATGAGAATTTAAAGATGATTTAATTTGTCATGAATATTTTTTTGATAATTCTCTTTTTGATTTCAATCGTAAAAATAGCAATAAAAACATAAAAAAAATTTCTTTTAAACCCTACACACGAGACGAAAAAGAAATTACACGACAAAAATTTTTAAGAGAATGTGCCCACGCAGCAGGCAGATTTCTTTTACGATATTTTTCAAATGCACAAATTTTTTTTTGTCATCTTTTACTGTATTTTACAAAGTGTGGCGGGAAAATGTAATTTTTTTTATATTTACATTATTTTCTATGCTGTAAAAAATGGCTTTTTTGATTATTCAAGAAAATTCAAAAAGGTATTATGATAGTATTGTAGGGCATTTGAAAAGCAACATTTTTTTCGCTTGAATTTTTTCACATCGTGCGTTAGTTGGTAATTTTTGGTTTTTTGAAAAAAGTCGTCAAGATAAATTGTTAAAGCTTTTGAATTCTATGAATAACCGTACAGAGAATTTTTTAATTTTTAATTTTGAAAAAAGTGAAATCAAGAATCAAACAACCAAATTTGGACAATCGGCTCAAAATGTTCCCATTGCAATCAACTTTTTGGCACTCATACATCACCCTTATCAGTGCCAAAAAATTAAAATTCAGGCCGACAGGAATAGCAAGACGACCACGATGCTCTCTCCCCGACACCCAAGAATGTTATGTTCGTCAAAGCAGAAAGAGCTTTAACAAAAGAGAATTTATAATCAATATATTTCATTTGCCGATGGTTTGACCTTTCATTTTAAAATTCTTATGTAATAATGTGGCGGATGTACAATGACTGAGCGCGCAGCCCGAGGTAATGTCAATATTGGGCGCGAAGCGCAAGATCCACCAGGTTCGTGCCCTAGGCGCGCTCAAACTTTCGAGCTCTGAGCGCTGGGTGCGATGATTAGGTGAGCGCACAGCGGGCAGATTTTTTTCTAAATTTGAAAATGCTAGTAAAATTTTGCTAATGTTTCTGATTTAAAAAAAAACTTTCATTTTATAAGTACAATTATTTTCGTTAATTACTTGTTTTTTTCAAATAGTTTAAATGATCAAAGAGATCTAAAATAATGATACTCGAAAGTCACTTCTGATTTAATTATCTGCGAGGCTGGATCCTAACGATAAATGTTGCTCGCCCAATTCGCACAAAGTGATTTGTTTGGATTTTCTGTTAAACATATCTTGCTAAATGTTCATTTATGAACTTAGTAGTGGATCATTTCCATTAGTCATCTACTGTATACATGTTGTAACCATTTTTCTGGAGACACCAGATTTGGTTTACGCAAAAAACGATTATGCAAACTAGAGATTTACCAGCTATATTCCAACATTTCTTGACGTTAGCTGCTTTGAAATTTTAACATTATTCTAAAGCATGACATCCATCTTTGAGAATATTGCATCCTTTGGAACCATTAAAAATTTTTCTGGCAGATTGCTGCTCTCATTCTAAAGAATCAAAAAAAGAAACTTGAAGACCCATAAAGCTCCATTTGATAATGATTTGGCTGTCGATACTTGTTGAAGCGACAAGTCTCGCCATTGGAATTGTCCCAAGACATCACTTTCCAAAAAAAAATTGTAGTCTGTGGTAATCCTACCCACTCGTTGAAGGTTAAGGTGATATTGCTCATTCGTTCTTAAAGTATAGATCAGACTCAGCCTTTATCAGGCGAACCTCATTAGGGTATCACTCCTCATAGTGAAAAACGATTCGTGGCAGCTTAGAGCAAGTAGGCAGGTTCTTTGTACAGGGCAATACCTTTGGTCATCATTTCCCAAAGACAAAATCGATACCTAACAGCCTAATGAAAATGGGAAGGTCTTCCCGCAAGGTTGAAATTTGAGTTTCTCTCCCTATAGTGGAAAACTATATGTAGGAGCCTGGCATAAGTGGGAAGATCTACCAGCAGGGTCGTGACTTTGGTCATGACTGTCCGCAGAGAAAACAAGATATAGCTGCCTCGTAAATAGGCTGCCTCCCATAGGATTGCAAATTCGGGCACAATTTGTCACAGCATATTTAAGAATGTAGAAATTTTGAGCAACACTCCTCATAGCGAAAATAATAACACAGGCCGACCAAATCTGGCAAAAATATTTTATGAGGAACCCGAGTATACTTTCCCGAAGGTTTTTAGCGTGCTGAATCCAAATTTGAGGTTAGAATTTTATAGTGAAAATGCCGTGGAATATTCTCGAATCTCTTTTTTCTCGCCAAAATACTAAATTTTGAAAATATCGAATTTCATGCATTTTTCAAAGGTTAAATACTCGTTCCCATAACTTAAATAGAAGATTTAAGGGAGAAAATATAGTTTACAAACCCCAAGCCCACACACTCTAAGCCCAAACACCCAAGCTCAAACATCTCAAGTTCAAACCTCACAAGCCCACACACCCCACACCCACAAACCCCCAGCCCCAAGCCCACAAACCTCAAGCACACAAACCGCAAGCCCACAAACACCAAGTCTACGCACCCCAAGCTCACCAAGCTAAGCCAGCGCACCCCGAGCCAACAAACCCAAAGCCCACACACCCTAAACCCACAAACCCCAAGCGTGCACACTCCAAGCCCACACATCCTAAGCCCAAACGCCAAAGCTCAAAAACCCCAAGCTGAAACACCACAAGCTCAAACACCTCTAGCACACATACCCCACCACCACACACCCCAAGCCCACAAACCTCAAGCCTATACACCCGAAGCCCACGAATGTAAGCCAGCACACTCGGAGACAGCAAAATCAAAACCCACACACCCCAAGACCACAATCATTTTTACACTAGTACAACAATATACCATTTTTAATGAGAAGTTTAATTTTAAACTTCTTAAATTAGATAAATTTTTCAAAATGTTTGACCTTCGTGGGCTTTAAGTTTGTTGGCTTGGGGTTTTTGAGCTTGAGGTGTGTCGGCTTGGGCTTTGTGAGACTGGGGAGTGTGGGCTTATGGTGTGTGGCCTTGGGTTGTGTGGTCTTGGGGTGTGTGAGCTTGGGGTTTGTGGGTTTGGGATTTGTACCGTTGAAATTTGTAGTCTTGTCAAAATAGACTTACGCCCTTGATACACACTGTACTTTTTGTCCTACCTTCCTTGGAAATAAGCATGTGAGGAAGATAAAGGCAGTTTGGTGCGCACGAACAGAAAGGGCTTGGATCGAAAAATCGCTCTGTATCTCTCTTAGTTCGTCTTTTCACCATTTTCATATTCCCATTTTCTGTTCCCCTTTCCCATTCCCATCTAGCATTTCCCTTCCCCTTTTACATTTTCAGCCGCTATCCGTTCTCGTTTTTCCCATTTCCCTTTCACTGTTAGCCCTGTACCATTTCCCTTCCCTTTGACCCTTTCTCATGTCCGCTTTCAATTCCCCTTTCCTCTTTCCTAATCCCCTTTACCGGCTTCCTTTCCCCTTTTCTCCTTTCATTGTCCCCATTATCCTCTACTGTTTTACATTTAACTTTCCACAATTTCTCCTTGCCCCCTTTTTCATTTCTCCGTTCCCTTTACTTTTTTCTTTTCCACATTCCCCCTTTTCACACTTTCGCCTTTCCTCTTTCTCCATTCTCATTACCCTTGTTTTTTTCTATTCCCTTTCCCCTTTTATTTTTCTCTTTTCCACTTTTCCCATTTCGTTTCCCTTTTCAGCCTTTCCGGTTTCTCATGTTCTTCTTCCTTTTTTCTATTCCAGGTTCCCCGCCACCTTCAGCCTTTTGACCATTTCCCCTTTTCCTTTTTTCTTTTCCCCTTTCCCCTTTTTCACTTTACTATTTTCTCCTTTTCGCTTTATGTGTAGCGGGCCTAAACATTTTTATGTAGCGGGCGTAAAGTTTCATGTTAGCCCGGCGGCGAAGTGCGCATGTGCTTCACGTGCTTGCAATGGCGCGTTTACAAGGGGGGTTGGACAAAAAGGAATTTTTAGAGACACCACAGGTGACAAGATTGTCTGTCAGGGATGGGATTCCGATGCCCTCTAATATAGTTCAAACGATCAAGTATCTACGTCTAATTTCATGCGATAGGAAGAGAGATCCGATCAACTAGGTTAGAGCTAGAGGGAATCAGAATCCCACTCCAGGATGTCATACGTCTATCTTCGTTTAGGAGTTTCTCGATATCAAGTACTTTTTATGATTTCGCTTTTTCTGCTGACTGACAGGAGCCCAGGTCGTATTCTTCAGTAAATGGCCTCTTCTAAATTGCTTATACCATCCTATTATGATAATCAAGGAGTTAAAATGTTCTCCCTAAACAGGAGTAATTTCTTCAATATACTGTTCTGCACTTGAATTGCGTAAAAAATTTTAACGGATTACCACGCGATATTTGCTTTTCGTCCACGTGGGTATTTTCCGATGTTTCCTCATTGATTGCTTGGAAAGTACTGGTCACATAAAGTTGTCGTAGGCTTTACCAACCTACTTTTCCATGCATTCACTTAGCTATTGAAAATACAAAATAAACAGGACAAAAGTTTCTCCTATCGATTTTCAATATTACATAATAGAACATTTCGAAGAAAAGGACACCCAAGCTCTAAACAAAAAAATTCCTTTTGTGCACTCTATAACACCATTCTCAGCTTCGAGGGACATGAAGAGAAAATGGCGCCATAAAATAAGATTACTATTTTGACCTACCTTCAACAGGCGTCACGCGCCTTTCCGGTGTCACTCGATAAAGGGAGAAATTAAGAAAACAGAATTTTATTTATTTTTATATTTATATTTATTTTTATTCGAGTGGGCAAGAAATGTGTAGACCTTTTTCTCTTAAGTTTTTAAACATTAGTGATTAAATGTGTTTATTGAGATTAAATAATAATTTACATTAAATTGAACGCATGGCGGCATTCGCCAGAAGGGCGTGACAATACTTCCGCCATTTTATTCTCCTAAGCAATTACAAGGAAATCAAATTTAAGGAAACTAAAAAGGAAACTTAGCCAACACTATTATTGGCAACGAAAGAAAGATAGAAAGAAAAAAAATCGCTAAATTTTTCACAAACGGAATTATGCTTAAGACTAAAACGCGAACATAATAACATAACTTAAAGGCACAACAAGAACAAAAAAAAGCTATAAACTCCGCGAAAGTTCATTTTTGTTTAAAAGAGAAAAAAACAAGAGATCAGACAAGCCCTGAAGCCGGATGTACTTCCAGAAAAAAAGAGAAAGAAAAAGTCCTGACGACACGATACGAACTTCCGTATGTAAGACGTGGATGACCAGCACGAACTAACGCTTGCCTTTCTTTCTTGGAGCCTTTTCGCTCGTCTCCCGTTTGTTCACAGGTTCGTTCCGGGAGGTGCTGCCCCCTATAAGTTTTACTTCCGACTC
>JAWWLR010000092.1:3954761-3969968 GCA_035041075.1 Acraspis erinacei | reverse complement strand
GTGAGACGTGGTTATGGCTGAAATTTTACCGCGATTTCGCTGAGACCGGGTGCAGTTTTTCAGATTAGCACCCGATCACGGCGAAATCCTGCCGTTGTCCTTATGACAAACTTTTAATTATATATATATATAATTAAAAATAATTCGATTTTTTTAATGAGAATAATTGCTTGAGGCTTCTTATGCTCTAAACTATTTAATGAATTTTTAGCTGATGCAAAAATTATTAGAATGCTTTAATGAAAATGATTGTTTAATGATTTTTATGTTGTGAACTGATTAACTAACTATAAATTGATTTTAATATTATTAAAACTTATTCTTTCTGGAATTAGTTTCAAATATACTTAATAAATCAAATTTTAAGAAATAAGTTTAAACTTGAAGAAAGATATTAACACATGGTATACACCATGGGTTACGCTAAACCAGCGCCATTTATAAACGTTCTGCGAATTTCGTAATGAATGGAATTTGTGGTCTATACCCAGAGGGGGGGGGGGAGATTTTATAGGGCTGTATCACGAATAGATCGCCTCTGCGGCTTCAACCTGCCAAACGGCGCACCTAGAAAGTTTCCCTTTGGATATTTTACACCCAGCGTGTATACGGCATCAAAAAATCCGCAGAAACAGAAAAATCCAAATTTAAGTACATTTTATTTCATTTGAATATTTTTGATGCTAATAGCGTGTGTTCAAAGTAAAAAGTGTAATTATTGAATTAAAAAAATCGAGAACAAAAAGAGTAATACTTTGCGCGCATATAACCAAAGAGAGTTAAAGGAATTGTTCATATAACAATTTTTTTCTTCCTTTTTTTGGTCAAATTTCTGAAACTATTGAACTTTTTTTTAAAGTTCAAAATTCATACTATCTTCCGTATACCATTTAAAATGGATTCAGTTATTAATTTTTGTAAAGATCCTTTAGATAATTTTCAAAAACTTGGTCATGGCTACTATATCACTTGCAGGATCTGCAAGATGAATTACGTGGGACAGCCTGTCAGACTTCTTATCCTAGGTTAGAGGAACACAAAAGTGATGTACTTGAAGGAAGCTGCCATAAGAGTGTTCTTTCCAGGCATACCACGGAATTTGTTGATGTTTATCATGAGTTTGACTGGTAAAATGTTAAAATGTTGCATAGTGAAAGTAATGAGAGAAAGAGAGAATCCATGGATTAATAAATAAATAAAACAAAAGTTATGCTAATATGATTAATTACATTCAACGGTGAGGTTCGATGAATCTTGTTTTTATTTTACTTTTCCTATTTCGGATTTATTTATGTCAGATATTTCTAGTGTGTTTACAACAGATTTACCTACTAACCCTTATTCGATTTTCAGGTATCAAAGAGAGAACACCTGTTCTTTGGTGCTATTATTTTTTTGCCTTGAGAAGGGTACTGTATGAGTACCAAAACTTTTATAATATAATTTTATTTTTAATTTTGTTTTATTGTGATTTGATAATAATAAAAATAAAAAAGGCGAAAGAAGGAAAAAGAGACGGATGATGATGTGGTTGGTTGCCATCTCATTCTTCTTTTTCCTGAAATTTTTGTTTTTAACCAAATTTTTTTCAGATTACAATTGGAGCATTTTTTCTTCGTTTCGTTTTGGTCCAAATTTGGTCATTGGGTTCTTGCCTAATTGAATACATTATATAAGGTTATAATGCAG
This sequence comes from Acraspis erinacei, assembly GCA_035041075.1. Taxonomy (NCBI): domain Eukaryota; kingdom Metazoa; phylum Arthropoda; class Insecta; order Hymenoptera; family Cynipidae; genus Acraspis; species Acraspis erinacei. The sequence goes on along the minus strand of JAWWLR010000092.1, from coordinate 3,968,279 downwards.
AAAACTTTAAGTGGTAAAAAATTTAACAAATAAACTGTTTTTCGAAAATTGGGTAAATAATAAAAAATAATACAAAAGTAAGCACGCGTTAATGTTAGTCTAGTTATAATATTATAAATACTGCATTATAAAATATAGCACGGTTAGAAAATGCTAAAAATTCAATTATACTTCTACATGCTCGAATCTGATTCCTTCTGTCGAGGATCTTTATGTTAGGCAAGTGCCTCATTGAGCAGCAATCGCTCGCGTGTTCCTACACATTATCGTTCAGGTTTTCCTGGACAGTACTAGAAGCTTCTTAGGAAACTCCAGAGAAGGCTGCACATAAAATATTGCGACCGGTGAGTCCTCAGAGCGGATTAACTATCGGAGCGTATGTAAATGTTATGGTTAACAAATTCAAGTTTTCGAATCTGGACTAGGCAGGTCTTAACAGTCACAATTCTAGATAGACATATGGTAGGAAATTTTTTCGAGACTGTTATCTTCGCACTAGTTTTCATCTTATATATTCCAGCTCCAGAATTAAGAGATTATTTAGAGCCTTTTTTATATCAGACGAATACCCCCGTTATAAATCAATTACTACTTATCTGTTCATCAGGACAGTTCTTTCTTTTCGAAAAGTTCACCTTAACATGCTTTATAAATGAATATTCTTTTAGCATGTTATTAGAGTGCATGCAAAGAATTTCATCCCCCAAAAATACACCCTTTATGAAATTGCGCAGATCAATGGAAGCGGAAATTCTATGACTCTTCCTTTAAAAAGTTTGTATGTTTCCAGTTGAATATGACTCCTAAATACTTAGCTGATGTGGAGAAATACACTTTATTGTAATCGAACTTAGGGTTCACGTGAGCAGGTAGTTTTCTTCGTCTCGTGAAAACCAAAATTTAGTTTTATCTGGGCTAACAGATAGGCCGCGATCATTCCATCAATTCCCAACAATGTTGAGAGAATGTTGCATAGCATAGCATACAGCGCAGCTACCCATTAACAGTTTTCAAGATGAAGGAAATTAGGCTAAATGAGCTGAGGGATTTGAGGTCATAGTAGTAGTCTTTTCCAGGTTTTGGCATAACCATCGCTTTGACCTCCTTCCAGCCACAGGGGTATGTAGGTCATAGCTATAAATGTCCTAAAATGTTACATGCTCGTCCCATTAGAAGATACAAACCTAATTTTTGATTGTCTTATTTTTTGACTCGCCATCCTCCAGTCATCCCCATTTTATGTATGTGTTGGGAAGTGAGAGGTGTTTGGCCCAAGCGCCCATACCTTCAACTGGTATCCAAGTTCGGAACTAGGGACGTTTGCTATATGAATTCCGTTAGTTGACATGTAGGGGTTTTCTTTAAAGTTCTTGGCATCTCACAGTGTCAGGTACATTTCGAATTCTCTAACAATGCCCTATCCATGCCTTGTTTTATCGATTGTCTATCGTTAGTATACCTTGCTATACTAACCTTACACATACAAATCCCATTATTCATTTTTCATAGCTATATTAAATAGTCTTCTAGTTTTTTCTACCCTGAAGTCAACACAGAAAAAACTAAATTTAAATTTTGTTGCATATAAAATTTCCCGCTGTTAAACTTTACATGCTATTTGGCGAAAGTTTATCCTATGATGGAATAAAAGCTGTCGTCTGCTGTGGCGTCCTTAGCAGGAATGGGGAAACGGCAAAGTATACGTGAGTTCAAGGTATAAATCGGGACACCCGATTTAAAACAACACAGAAAAAAGAAAAGTTAAAATTTCTTGCCGGTAAGACTTGCAAAGTTAAAAATTTTTATACTTCGGCGAAAATTTCACCTAGGTTGGGAGAATAATTTTGATTTCGTCTACTACTGAGGTCACGCTGAAGTGAGAAAATGTCGGTAAAACATGTACAACAGTAACAGAAAACAGGAGAAAAATCGGTTCCTACTGATATATCTCCTCCGAAATAAATTACACTATTTTAGACGAATTAGAACTTATTTAATAACATTTTTAGCACAAATCGCAAAAAGCAACTGACAGATGGGAATCCCCATTGCTCTCCAGTTTAATGAAGTTATCCGACGATAGATAGCGCTGGCGTCGTAATTTTCGCTACATCTCGAATGAAAATGGAACGATTATAAGTAAAAAGATTAACCAGGCAAGGTTAAAAATCAGAAATTATCTTTTATTCATGTAAGTTTTATCTGGCAAGGTTAATTTTTGTTGCCGTGAATCTTTTGCCTAGAATCGATGAAAACTATATCTTTCGTTTTTTTGTGAATTATTAAGTTAACCATTAAGGAATATTCTTGCCTGGCTCTGTAATAAGAAGAGGATCATTATTCTCATGAGATTTACATATGGCCACATGCGAAATCTCCACATAAAACTACAGAAATTATTAACTACCAATAATTTCCAAGGACTATCCAAGATCTTCCATATAAGTATCCCACTCAGTCTCTTTTGAGTGCCTATACCTAATCAGAAGAGACTCGATAGACGACACTGAAAAGTAAAAATTCCTGTGATCTGAGAGGGATGTCTGAGGTGATACGTGCCAGTCCTTAAATGCGTATCTAATGGATATAGAGCACAAGGCCAGATCACAAACCTCATGACATCTATTTTTCACAAAGTTTGATGTATTTTCGTGATTTAATATGGTTGAATCTGTACTCAAAAGTTAATCAAAAAGATATTAATCCCTGTTGTTGATGTTTATATTGTTCCATATTGTATGATGCGCCTTCGCATTAAATCCAATGATCAGTGGCCATGCTTTCGAACAGCTTCGAACAGCAATCGAATGGCAGTTATTCTCAGCAAATCATATTTTTCTGGCGTCTTCCTCCACTCTGATGCTCAATTTAATCGCTACCAAGTCTACAGTACAGAACCTAGGTAAGCAAGGTATAAAAGCTAGATATATCCCTTCTGACATAAATTTCCGTCCTAAGGTTTTCATTAGTTTGATTGTAAATTGTAAAACCCTATTTCTGGCTTTTATCTTTCATTTCTGATGCGTAACGACAAGACTTCTGAATTACAGAAGAAGCCATTAGCCATTTTTCCAGTTCAATGCGCCTGCTTAAATAGGCTGAAGCTGATTTATAGTGTTCAAGATTAACTTAAATAAACCTTAAATTCGAGGATTTGCCTCTGCTTACTTTATAATCAGCGTCATCTGTTAGTTCTTGAGAGAGTTTAAGAAGCATTTAACTCTTGACCTTTCTCAAGCCTTGATCCGGTTTACAACTAACGTTTTCGATGTTTTGGACCACTGAAGGGTTTGCACTCAAGACTAACTGACTAACCTTTTGAGTTTGGATAATGATTCCAAGATGCTTTTCGGTATTCATGTCATAAGCTTGGCAGACTTAGGGATATCCTTAGAATCAATAGCTCTTATTCTTGCGTCTTCCCATGGTTTCAAACCGCCTACTACTTTACGTCGACTCAATCATTTATTCTTATTTTAAGCTTCACTTGACCTTGATCTTGCTCTGATGGGGTTTAAATGACGCGGGATTGGGATTCAGCGCACCCAAAAACATCTGAGAGAAGATTTTTTCTCTGAAACAATGGTTTTATTCATTTTACCCTTCACTTGAGCTTAAGCCTGACCTCATGGTGTTAAACTGACCCCGAATTCAGATTCAGCAACCTTAGAAACGTATAAGTATGCTAGTTTATCTCAGATTGCAGAAGTTTTTTGTGGGGCTTATCTGCTTCCTAAATTATAATACTGACATTTTAAACTAAGTTCGGAATTGTTTAATATGGAAAGCTTTAAGTTTGAATTCATTCATTTTCACAGCTTTAATTTCGACAGCATGCAATTTTTATTAATTTTGGAATCATTCACCCTTGAAGACTTACAGTTTCAAATTCTTCTATTTTAAACTATAAAAATTATACTGAATTTTTATTTACAGAAAAATATTATTTTTTGATTAGAAAAATCTATCAATTTATTTTAAACGCATAGTCGCGATTTCAAAATTTAAGCTGAAGAAATTTATTTTAAAACAAAAATATAAGCGTTTGTTTTAGACCAACAAAAAAGAATGCAAGAAGTCTAAATTCGAAAAAAGTTAAATTTACGGTTGATACATAAATCTGAATTTCAATATTTTTAGATTGAACCAAGAACAATTAACAGATTAAAAAATTAACATCTTGAATTCAAAGCTTCAAAAACAAAATATGTTAAAGAGACCTTGGATATGAAACTATCAAATTCAACTAAAAACTTATGATAAAAATTAAAATTATGATTAGGATTTAATGAGGGATTTAATCTAATAAAGCTAATAATCATTATTTATCAGCTGAAGCACAGACTAAGTAGATCTTGTGTACTTATGCAATAAAACTGTGCTGACGTCAAATCTGATAAAATTTTTATTTTATTCCTAATTTGAGAACTCTTCAATTTCAAACAAAGTTTTGAATTATTTAATTTTACCCGCTTTCAAATAAAAGCTTCCAAATTGATGTCATATGATTTTCAACTTTTTCAGAATTATTAGCATAAAAATGTTGAATCAAATTAAAAACAAAAGGTCCTCCATTTAATTGAGAAACCAATTAGGTACTAAGATTCCCTTTCTTCCAATTGAATACACATTTTTTAAATAAAAAACGTCACTTTTCTGATTCAGAAAAAGATTGAAGATAAAAAATCCTGTCCTCCAATTATAGGAAAAAATGTCTCCCATCTAAACTTCAATACTATATTTATAAGGATGTTACAAAAAAACTTGCTTCGCCAATTTCAACAAAAAAACTGTCTTCCGTAAGAAAATTTTATGGCTTTTTTTAGAAATCTTTCGAAATTTTATAAAGTAAAAAATTAGTTTTTCAAAATAAAAGATCATTTAAAATTTTCTAAGAAATTGCAAGGAAATACATTTTTTCATGAAATAAAATTAATCATTTGGGAATTTTGGTTTCAAAAATCGATTGTGCAGAAAATTCAGAATTTTTATTGACAGATCATAAACGAAAAACAGCAACTGTAAGTCATATTTAGGCTTTGCCGCAACAAATTCGGTTTCCGACGACAATGTATGCGAGGGCACGTCACTAAAAATTTTGAAAAAGGACTAGCAAATATTTGCAACATTTCTATACTTCTGTGCATTACAAATAAACTAAAAATGATTTTTAGTTTAAGATTTTTTTTAGATCAAATTAATGGAAGGGATGAATTATGTTCAAATCAACTGTTTTAAATATTTTTGACATGGGCGATCGGCTGCCTAGAGGAGTTTCCTTGATTTCTTCTAATGTCAATTCTGTAACCTTGCCGCTGTACATGTTTATTTTTATCCGTTTTGAACAGCCATTTCTTATTATATATATTCCACGAAGTGTTTTAGTACATTCCATTATAATTGCGAAGATGTCGCCGTGGGGAGTTGATAATACAATTTTTTCTTCGTTTGGGATCGGTTGAAGGACACGGTATCTCTCTCTTAATAGAAGTCGTTTCTCGAGAGGAAAAATGTATCTGCGAATTTCGAATATCCGGTTTGGATTCACGTGAGGAACAAACCGAGTAAATCTAAGTTTTTCAAGTTCAACTCCAAGTATGTATGAAGTAGAAGGCCTGGCAGGAGGAGACCCTGACCTGGCATGAAAAGTCTTATCAACTGGAGAAAGCAGAGAATAAGGACTAGCAGGCGGAAGACGGCTTTCAGCCGAGTGATCTCTGTACGTTAAGTATGAAGGTCTGTAACGTGGTGCATAAGGAATAGGGGCGCCGTTAGGTAAGCATTCGAACTCTGCACTCAATTCTGCAACAACAAAAAAAACACAGTATTAAATTTTTCCTAAATCAAACAATTCTTTACAAAAAATCTGCCCGCTGCGCACGCGGCTCGCGAGTGTGAGCGCACCTAGGGCGTGCGTCTGTTGAATCGCGCGCTTCGCGCTCGGATATTTTTTTTTGCATTTGGAATGCCTGAATGAAACTTCAGCAAAAATATCTCTATTAGATGACAGTATTTATATGCGTTTTCATATTTCAAATTTTCTACCTTATTAACTATAGTTAAAGATTAAGTTTCTCAAAGCTCTGTAGGCTTTGAGGTACACATTCTCATCGCGACACTCGTGCTGCGCGCTCGACTTTTGCCGCACATTTGTGAACTATTATTTTATTATTATTTTTTATTATTTGAATTATTAATTATTATCGATCTTTTGGCTTAATACTGGAATTTTTTATTTTATGCATAGTACTTGCGAGAAATAAAAACAAAATTACGAGTCCTATTGGAAAATGGCTTAGACATTTTGTAGCATTTTACAAAAGCAATTCTAATAAGTACTCAGTCATAAATGATGAGAATGTAATAAATTATTACAAATTCGTATCTCTTTTTTGGGCGAACAACTTTTGTTTATCAATTCCTTTTCGTACCTTTCGTCGTTTTACACCAATTTTTATTTTATATTTTTAATGTCATTTTTATGATTAAAGCCAAGACTAATTATCCTATCAAAAAGTGCCAAATAAAAAAATTGTAGATATGTTTTAGGTGCACAATTTTGGATAAATAATTTTTGTTCTTAACTTGTCTCTTCTTTCCACAAATTTGTTATTTTATTTTATTTGTTATTTTCAATGTTTTTTTTTCGCGAAAAAAGTATTTGGTATCAGAATTTTTTTTATTCACCTTTTTTCGTATTCTGTAGAGTTTAACCACAAAATGGAATTTTTTATTTTTCATTATTTTTTATGCAGTCAACATTTGTTTGGCTTAAGATTTTGATTTTCGATTGATTTTGAAAATTTTGAAAATCCTGACTCCGAGAATGCTCTTTTTATTGGGAAAAGTCATTAGGATAAATTGTTCGTGTTTTTTCATCTTATAAATATCCAAACATTGAATTTTCAAATTCAGAAAAAAGTGGTTTCAAAAAATTTCAAAATGCGCTCACTTTTTTATTTTTTATCCAAAATGAATGGTTAACGAACTCGTGATTTCTTTTAGGATCTAAAAAAAGTGTGAAAAAGATAGATTTGATCGGCTCATTTTTTTAGAGTTATCGTGTTTACGGACGGACGGCCCGACGACCATTTGTGGGTTGGGCGTTTTGGAAAAATCTTATCTTTCGCATAATTGTATCTGAGAAGAAGGGATTGTAAAAAAATAAATAAACTTCAACCAGATTGTTGAATTTTTAACCGAAAAAGATCAATTTTTAACTGAAAATTGTATAACTAAATTTTCAGTTGAAAAAATTAATTATCCACATAAAACTAAAAAACACGATTTTCCAACCAAAGTGCTAAATTTTCAACGAAAAATATCAATTTCCAAAAAAAAAATTAAGGGACCGTATCTAAACCACGTCACAGCTGAAGTAGGTGGGGGGGGGGGTGGAAAATATTGTTACGATTTGTTCCGGCAGGGGGTCTTCTAATCATGTACGAAATTTTTGCAAATTCGCAAAAACTTTCTATTTTCGGAGAACATTAATCTTTTGTATAAAACTCATATTTTGTTGCTGATTATTTTGTTTACTGAAATATTTTCTGGAGAGAAACACTTTTGTTGAAAATTGGTGTTTTTTTAATATACCTGTTTTAGTAGAATCTGAATTTTTCTTGGACAAAAATGCAACTGTTTGGTTAGAAATTCAACAATCTGGTTAAAAAGTCAGACTTTTTGGTTAAAAATTCGAGTATTTAACAGAAAATTTACTTATTGTTTACAATGCTTATCTTGGTGTTGGAAAGGGAGAAATTTCATGTTGCTTGATTAAAAATTAAACTGTTTTCTGCAAAGTCATACTTTTGGTTGAAAGTTCTACTGTTTTGTTGAAGATGGAACTATCTCACAGAAAATATAATTTTTGTTTAAAACTTGTATTTTATTTTCGAAAAAGTAACTGAAATCTTTTACAAATGACAATTTCCTTCTAATGAAAAGTGGTAACCTCCATTTTAGTAGTAATGTTGTATAGTACGAATCGACTACATTGCTTCAACTTCTTAAAGTTCGTGGCGCCACCTCGCTGTTATATTATAAACTAAAATATATGTATTTTAAGTATCGGTAATCAGAGGGCCGTTTGGGTGAACAACCTGAAGTTTGTTTCAATTTCTTCAATGGACCCAAATAACGCATTTTGTTTGATTTTGTGACTGAAGAGTATCAATTGTTCGAGTAATTCATTAGTGTGTTTGTCCACCATGTAAAATAAAAATTATTTGAATGATGCAATGAAAATAAGTTATTTAATGCTTCTTATGCTTTTTTTTATTGCTTAATGATTATTAGCTGATTAATTTTTCACAATATTAATTAACATAAAGATTAAAGTTTAATATTGTTTAACTAAGAAAATAAACTTATTATTCCCTTTGAGGTTATGTTATTCCATATGGGATATGATTTGTATAATAAAAGTTTATTTATATTGTAATGAAGTTTTGAGTTAACCTACAAATAGTTGTAAAACTTCACGGGGTTTCGCCGAAGCCAAAACCGATTATATTTAAAGACTCGCGACGGGACAGAATAAAACCACTCCCCAAGCCAACTCTAATTAATTTTAAAATACAATAAGTAAGACATGTAACAAGTACGGAGCCAAGCGAGCTCGAAATAATGTTATTAGTAAATAGTTACCTATTCATCTCCGAAAATGACACGGAGAGCACTGGTAGTACCGAGCACATGCTTTGTATGACAACTTCAATAGATATTTTCACTCATTCATATAAAATATACAGGGTGGACCATTTTAATCTATCGCGGGAAATATCTCAGAAAACGCGTCAGAAACAGAAAAATGTTTCAGACAAAAGTTGTAGGATCTAAAGGGGGAAATGAATTGGTACCAATGACCTGGACCTTCGAATCAATTTTCAAGGTTATTTGAAGGTCAGAGTGATGTTTTAAAATGGAAACCTCTAATTTTGACCCCGGATTTTAAAAGAGCGGAAAGTTTTAGGTATAAGATGTTGTATTGGTCAAGGCTGTTTCAAGGTCAGACGAACGTTAAATAGGCGAAAATGACATAGCGAGCAATATCTCAGAATATACGTCAGATACCGAGAAATGTTTCATATAAAAATTGTAGCAGACAATAAGGTGCATGTATTGGTATCACAGACTTTGACATTGAAGGCAATTTTCAAGGAATCTCGAAGGTCAAAGTGAATTTCTTGTAATGAAAACAAAATGTTGCATTCACCAAGGCCGCCTCATGGGCACTTAAAAATGAAATATGCAAAAATGACTTAAATTCTATGGATTCAAAATTTGAAACTTCTACCGTCTATTATGTAGGTCGATTAAACTTTCAAAGATTGGTTAACAGTGTCACCTCAAAAATATGGATCGATCAGATAGCCATTCACAATTCCGCACCAAATAATGAGGCTCCAACGATGTTGGTGATCAGCGGTTCTGTACCAGCGTGGATTAGTATCTGGCCCATAATGACATTTGTTTCTGTTTAAAGCTTCCGTGTTTTTAAAAGTAGCCTCGTAAGAAAACTTAACGAATGTGAACAACTCACGATGATGTGAAGCCCATAGACAAAATTCAAGGCGTTCCATGGAATTTTGATCCGTAATTCTTGGTTTAATGTTATGTGATAAGCATGATAACTGAGAGCCTTTAGGATCCTGAGAATAGTTGAACAAGGTCACGGCCTTGACGAATCCATACGTAAAATTGTCCGTCCTTTCCAAATCCGGGTTAAAAACTTGGAGTTTCCATTTCAAAAAATTCTCTTTGACCTTCAAGCAACCTTAAAATCGCCTTTGGTGCCAATACATCCTCCCTATTTTCTCCTACAATTTTTGTCTGAAACATTTTACGGTCTCTGTAGTATATTTTGAGATATTGCTCGCTATGTCAGTTTCACCTTTTTGACCTTCTTCAGACCTTGAAACAACCTTGCTCAATAAAACACCGTATACGTAAAATGATCCACTCTTTTTAAATACTGGGTCAAAATTAGGAGTTTTCATTAGAAAAGATCATTTTGACCTTCTAATAAGCTTCAAAATCTCTTCCAAGGTCAAGGTGATTTGTAAAAATGCATCTCCCCCTTCCTCTCCTACAACTTTTGTCTGAAACATTTTTCTGTTTTGGACGTTTTTTTCTGAGATATTTCTGAGATATTTTAATGCAACATCCTTTTAATTTGTTGAAACAAAAATTTGAAAAAAACTATATTAATTTCTGATACGCAAACCCTGTTTTCCTTGTTTTGGAACGATATTATTCGAAATTCTCATTAATTTTGATCATTTATTCGAATAAAAAGTCTCTCAGTTTACAATTAGCATTTTATACATGTTACTTATGAAAGTTACTATATTAAATTTAATTAAAAATGCTTTTAATTCCTAACATATCGAGTAGAAATATTGAACTTTTAATAAAATAGATGATTTTTTAAGCAAATAGTTAAATTTTCAACAAGGAGATAATTTTAAATCAATGAGATTAGTTTCATATTAAAAAAGACGAGTTTTCTACCGAAGTCATGATTTTAATCCTGAGTCAAAAACAGTTGAATTCAACCAAAACAACAAATTTATTTTTAACAATTTGAAAAGATAGATCCTCAAAAAAATGTAATAGTTGATATTCCAACTAATAATTAAATCCTCAATTAGAGAAATAAATCTTTGTCATTTTGTTGAGATTCTTTTCAATCCAGTATTTTTCAGAAAATTCTCATTTTTCGATTTGAAAATTCAGAAACATTAGTTGATTTTTTTTTCTTGTGGGAAAAATGATTTTTAGTAAAAATTGTAAATCTTTTTTTGAAAATTTGTCTCTCTTCATAAAATTGAACTATTTTTTATTTGAAATAAATATCGTCTTTTTTGGTTACAATTTCACGTACTTGGTGGAAATTTGCAATTCTTTGTAAAAATTCGCGTTTTGTTAAAAATTAATTTTTTTAACTGTGCCGAGTGACACTAATGATTTAAATTATACGATAAGCAATTAAGCATGTACTTTTAAAAACCCAAAATTAACATCTTAAGGCCTTAAATGCATGCTGTATTGAAAATAGTTATAACTGTAAGGCAACGGAGTGTCTTGGAATTTTGAAATTTAGCTTTAGACTAGCTTCTCAGGATTTAAGAACATCTTAAATTTATAAACATAAATTTAAAATAGATCTTCTCCGAAGAATTTTAGTTTTAGAAAATAGGAACCTTGAATGCTCCAACCTGGGTCTGTTCAAAATATGTGATATAGGACCGATTATAAGAAGAAGCTCGTGAATTTTGGATTTCGCCATTAACGTCTCGAATAGAGCGCCAGGTCTCAAGGTCTTAGAAAATTTCAAGTGCCAGAAAAGGTCAAATAAAAAGGCAGTTGCCGTACCAGCCTCTCACAATAACAGTAACGAGATTCATTATGCTGTTCACGACTTTTCTAGCAGCGGGGAAATTACGGAAAGGACGAAAAAGTATCTGCTTTAATTGGCTAAAATTGGACAAGGGCTTTCCGAATCACTCCGAAATCTTTACGGAGGTTTGGCGTTCTCACTTCTACCATATGGAGAAATCAGATATTTTCCGCTCGCCAAAATTAGATTTACGTACGCTCATTTTCAAGCCAGAATAAATTTTTCGAAGACTTGAATTTTATTATAAAATTTATGAATGTCGGCATACGCTTGAACCGCGGTGAAGGCATTCCTAAGTATTAAAGCGTGACATAATTCTAACGAGTCACCTAGAAAGGAAAGTTATTACTTACGCCACATGGCTAAGTTGGCCGCTCGGAGTTGTTCGCTTTCAAGATCTTCGCTCGAAGAACTTGGGTTACGATGAGGCGGGCGCGAGCCTGGGTACCGATGTGAGTAGCGCTCTGACCTTGAGTCTGTAAGAATAGATAAAAATAGATGAACTTTTAATTTGTAATACTTACGCTAATATAATCATGTTAAATAAGTTTTATTTCCATTTACTCAAGCCCATGTAGACTTTAAAACCTCCCGAACCACAGATAAGAATTGTGCGAAGCACAGTACTCGCATGCGTGCGAGGCGCGCTGTGTCAGTCATAGCGCACGCATGCTGCCAACACTTCTCGTAATTATTTGATCGTGGATATTTTTTATTAATACAAATGGTTTTAGGCTCTTTTTTATTGAGCAAAATTAAAAAAGTTCCAAAAACTTTTTCTATCTACAACTTTCATTGATATTGTTTCTGACTTAGATCTTTGGTTAGTGTCGAACTTAATGAAAAAAACATCGGGTAACGAGTAACTGAAAAACAAGTGTTTTACCGAACGCGGATTCCTTGTCTCGGCGGTTTCGTTGGCTCGAAGGTGGTCTTTGTCGGCTCGAAGAAGGCTCGCCCAGAAAAGGTTGCCTTGGCTGGGGCGGACGCGAGTGATGAGGTGAGTCAATATGCATACTTGATTCGATAAGAACGAACAAAAATGGGTGAATTTTTAGCTTTGAATTATGATACTAAGAACAGTATGCCACAGAAGTTACAGTTTCCTTTATTGAAGCTTATTTAAAATTTGAAATGTCATTAATAGTTCAGAGATAAAGGCAGAAATTTTTTTAACCATTAGGAGATAGATAGGATCCATTGAAGATAATATACCACGCAATTGATAAAATTCATTACAACTAAGTGGTTGCATTTTCAGCTAGAAAATACGCAAATATAAGTCCACTTGTTAGATTCCTAAAGAATAATTTTGTTTTGAAATAATTTCTTATAGTTTATACATAACTCTCTTACTGATAAAAATTAAATGTTTCATCTGAAGTTTCGGTACGATTTTTCAGACTTTTCAGCAGAGGTGTGCTGACGTATATTTTGAATTTCTGATAAAAATGTAGTCATGCTTGGAAAATTAGATTTTCGGAAAAAGAAAAAAAATGTACATGAAGCCAATTCGAATTCCTTAAACCATTACGATTTTTTAAATGAACATAACTCCTGTTTTTTAAGTAGCGAATCCATAAGTCAAGTCGAATCTTTGAAATTTGATTTATTCAAATATTCGAGTTGACTTTTGGGCTCACTTGCTAACCACGAAAAATCAGTTATTTGGATTTTTAACCTTGTAATAATCAAATGAAATCAAGTAGATTTGATGCGCTGTGAAATTATTTTAATTTCGAAAAATCGAATGTTCCAAGCCTATCTAAATTTGTATTAAAAATTCGAATAAATGACTGAACATCTCTAATTTTCAGCTTATTTTGAAGGCCTCAAGAATTAAACTACACTGTTAAAAATTTCTTTTGGAATTTTAAGAAAGTTGTAGTGGAAGATTTTTGCCGTTCATGTTTTGTAAAATTAAGAAATGGTTCGTAGCTTTCAGTAGCGCTACCGACATCGTCTTTCAGTCCTTCCGAATGGTACCGAAAGGATCCGAGGTATACCGAGTATTTTCGTAATTGTACAAAGTATTTTCCACGAAGGAATAATAAGGAGACCCAACTGCCAGTGGGAAGCCTCTTGAAACTGGCAATACAAACATTACCGTAAGT
>JAWWLR010000092.1:3850336-3860827 GCA_035041075.1 Acraspis erinacei | reverse complement strand
TCACGAGTAGTTTTGCTGCATTTGATTCAAGAAAGATCGTAAGTTGTTCAAGAATTGTTCTGATGATTTGATCCAATGAAGATCGTAATATTTTTATACCGAAGCAATATTTGAGAATTTTTGCTGTTTAAAACTGTTCTAGGAAAGTGCTGGCACCCTTTCAAGCTTTCCTTAAGGTAGGGGAATAATGCATCAAAGATCACAAAGTTCAAAGTGTGATGACGAAGTTGAATGCGACAAGAGGTAATAGTTGGTAAAATTTGGAGCATTACATTATTCTGTTGAAAATTTGTCTTTATAGTAGTAATCAGAACACGTTCTTTGAATTGTTTTAATTTAATTTTTTCTCTTCATACTGCATGACTTATTCTTTTAATTTATTTTATTTTAACTATTGTTTTATTTGATCAATTCTTACGAATTCTTTAGAGGCCTACAATTTTTCAAGGTTTAATGCTTTTTGAAACTACTGTTTCTTTAGTCTATTAATGATCAACATTCCTATCTATTTGTAGCCATCAACTTCACAATATTTCCGCTAACCCCGATTAATACAACCTTATTTAAAAATCCAACTGAAGTTTTAAATTGTAAACCTGAAAAATTAGCCTTACAAAATTAAATTCTGCCTTATTTTGACGACTGTCAAATGCAATATTAAAAATCGAACATTTAAATTTGAAACGTTTTAGATTTTACAATTAAACACTAAGAGTGTTTAAGGACTAACATTTTTAAGTTTAAGCTTTAAAATATTCTTAATAAAAGTTCCATATTTTCAAATGACGTGACTATTCCTGCTCTACATTTTTGTTCCTATTTCATTTGCTAGCCTTATATTAAATTGTTGTCATCTTTAATTTTAGAAGTATATGAACCAAAAAAGTTTTCGAAACACTATATGTTCAATCGTTTTTGAGGAAAATTTTTCGGTAAAGATTTAAAATTCACTCGAATCAGCAAAGTAAATAAAGATGTATCAAATTAATATTTTTGTTCAAACCAAATTTTGATTCATTAGAGGGAATTTTGAATTTATTTTGCAACTAGTTAGAAATACAATACGATTTGGGAATAATTTTGAAATTTATTTTAGAAATGTTAAGGCTTTTTTGAGGATATACGATTGATTCAATGCATAGATTACAATTTTACTCGCTTAAGCAGAAATTACCATTTCAATCACTGTCTTCTGCCTCACAATAACTGCGAATAGCTCACGGACGAATAATTCTCAGAAACTGGAGTTCCCCTTTTTTCTCTTTTTGTCGGTTTCTCTTCCCGCTGCTTTTTCTTTTCCCCTATTTCTTTCAGTTTCTGCTTCCGATCTCCTTCTTTTTGTTGGTCATTTTAATCTGCTCTTTTATTTTTTCTTTCGCTTTTTCTTTTTCGGCAATTCTTTGTAACTCAGCATCGTATGTCAAAATAGATATTCGTTCTGGCGGTCGACCTCTCTTCTCCAGATAGCGCGGTGGATCCTTTGGGAGAGGAAAAAGCGACTCTAGTGTTGAATCCATAAATGACGTTAACGCCATTGGCGATCGGTTTAGGACGACCTCGAGTTTTTTCAAACAATGACTAGCGGTTTACTTACAGCGATGCAAGTGATATAAATTTATTAGTTTGTGTTCAAGTCTAGGCTCTGAGCAATTAAAACACCCTACCCTTGGATTTTTTTAAAAAAACCATAAAGCACTTCAAACTGAAGTTCAATGCAGCTCATAAATTCACTTTACTGCTGTCAAAACCCAAGGCGACGCAAAAACATAGCATAAAATGAGAGAAAAAGATTTCCCTCAACCTCCGAATTGTCGGCCTTTTAAGAGTTTTCAAATGTCACCACCGACAGCTTCGGTGACAGGACAGGTACTGAGAAACATGAAGAGATCAGTGTGGTAATACCGGCAATTTTCGCACCACGATACCCTATCTGACTTACTCCAAAATTCGACTGACAGACCGAAAAAAACCATTAAATATCATATTGTAGAAAAAGTTCAAGTCCCGTGCAAGTTTTAATTTTTGGTCATGAATTTTGAAATTGGCCATTTTGAAATTAATTTCGGATTCAGTTATCCAAAACACCGTTTAGTCTAGATATTCACAAACAGTGTGATAGGTACGTAAGAAAATTTATACATATTTATGTTCATCCTCCAAGTTCATAAAATCTTAGTAATATATTGAATTAGTGAGTTTGGGGTACTATGGCATTAACGACAGATTTAAGTTTTGATAAAGATAATACATGCACTTTGTATTGTAATTACAATTTAGTTGTAACATGTTGATCCTAGTTCGCATAAAACAAAATTTATTTTATTTTGGGTTCACTTTTGTTTAAATTGAATTAATGGTGCGAAGGCGTGTCGTTTACAAATCTTATATCAAAAGTCCTTGAGATTGGTGCAGGGGTGCCTAATGGAACTTCCTCCATTTCGCTTGAAGTCATATCTTTAATTACACCGCTGTTCATGTTCACTTTCACCCGTCTTTCAGTCAAATGTTGATCCTGATAAGTATATCTCTTCGTATACATTCCACGAATAAATCCCATATCTTTCTCCAATATTGCTAAGATGTCGCCATTGGATTTTGATAATACTATTCTTTCTTCAGTTGGCATGGGTAGGCGCTGTTGAAGTTTTCCTCTTATAAAAATTGGTCTATCGGCAGGAAAAGTATATGTGCGCAATTCGAATTCAATATTCGGATTCCTGCGGGGAGTAAGTCGAACAGATCTAAGTTGTTCGGGTCGCAATTTACGTAAGCGTATGGGATAGCGATTGACAGGCGGAGACCTGGACCTGATACGAATAGATGACTCGGCAGGAGGAGAAGACCTGACCGGAGAACCTGCAGAATGAGGTATGACAGGAATAGGGGCGTCATGAGGTTGAGACTCAAACTGTGAACTGAAATCTGCAACAAGAAACGGGTGTTTAAATTTGGCTTATGTATTCTCTTCCGGATCTTTTGGCCGAATATTAATTTTCCCTAAGAAGATCTTTAACGTCCGAGTAACTAATGCAGGAATAAATGGTTATAGATGTTGCTTTCAACTAAGTAGGACGAGTTTATTAAATTTTAGCTCAATGTTTCCGAAACCCACCGTTTCCCGTATCAGGGGAACCATTTATCAGGATTAAATTGAATTAGCGATGAACGTCATTAGTCATTTTTTGGAGTCAGTCAATAGCAAACAAACTAGAGAATCGTATTAAAATAATAAGTCATAATTCGCTATCATAACGTAGATCGGAAGGAAAGAGCGCCAATTTAAAAAAATTATAACAGAGGAAGATTTTGAATGTATTAAGAAAGTAGAAACTAGCACGATAAAATTAATTTATGTATTTGAATATTATGAAATTGGTAAAAATATCGAATATTGTTGTGATGATTTTAAAGAAAGAATTCAATAATAGAGTTGCAAGATTTATTAACATGGTCTTGATCTTTAATTTTATTAAGAAACCTTGCCCAGTTCCTTTTCTTCTCGCTGTAATATTTCAAAATCATCCCAAAGAAAAATTTGAGAATTATTATCATTAATTTTGAGAATGGAATCAATTCTCTCAATTTTTTGCCAATAGAATTGGTAACGACATATTTGTAGAAAACTTTCCTGTTAGTTTATTTTATTAAAATTACAAGCTCAGTTTATTATTTTTCTCGTGATTCTAAAGCAAATAATTTATTTTGGTGATCCGAGTGAATCAGTTTAAACACCGAAAGATCGCAAAAATCGCTAAAAAATGTACAGGCCGAAAGTATTGAACACAAGATCACATCACATCATACAACCTTTCAAAGTTCTCCTCAATCAAAAAAAGAAATTATTTGCAATAAGAGGAGATATGGAAATAGAGCTGCTAAAGATACGATCAAAGAGGAAAGATTGAAAGGAAAACGCGAAATGAGGATAGAGATAATGGGGACATGTCAATAAGAGTAGGAAAGAAAAAGGAAGAAGAAATAAAGAAAGAATTTAGGCGGGAAATGGCTGCTCTTCGGAAAGAAATGAGTAAATGGGTAGAATTCATGGAAAAGCTGCACGAAAGGATGCAGAAGTTAGAACAAAGACAAGAAGAGCAGGAAGAGGCGAATAAAATGGTAGAGGAGTTTTAAGGTAGGGTAAGAAAAAAGAAAGCGCAAAACTGGAGGTTGCAGGTGTGGAGAGTGATAATAAGGAGAAACGAGGGCTAAAAAAAGAGATAGAGTAATAAAGAGTCTAATATTAGAGGGGAAGACGCTCAAGGGAAGAGTGGAAGAAGTACTAAAAACGGTTGATGCTAAAGTAGAGAAAGAGGAGGTGCGAATTTTAGAAAGGTAAGAGCGACACGGGTAGAGAAAAGATGGAAATAGAGCTGCTAAAGATAAGATGAAAGAGGAGAGATTGAAAGGAAAACATGAAATGATGATAGAGATCATGGGAACATATCAAGAAAATGGGAAATGGGAAGGTAAGAGAGAAGTGATATAAAGAAGAGGGTGGTGTTATATATAAACTCGAAGAGAATAGATGAGGAGTTGATATGGATATTAAGCAAGATGCAGTGTCAGTTGAGGAAAATTACCGAAGGGAAAAGGAAAAAGGAAAGAAGAATATATGCTAAGTATGGTATTGCAACATGGTGTGTCAGGAAACTAGTAGAGAAAGCAAGCCCCAAGCCTAAGAAGATCGCTGACTTATTTTCCAGTCTCCTCAAGACAGAGACTATTTATTCTTGGTACGACACCAGCTTTTTCTGACGCGCTATCATCTGAGCCACCGAGGTTTCTCTTAATATTTGTGACGCTCCGAGAGGAAAGGGAGCTTATGGTTAAAAAATCGATTTTAAGATATTTGATGATATTGATAGTTTCAAAATGCTCTTTCTTATGAAAAATAAATTAAAGTTTTATCTGCAAAATTGTATTTCTTATTGAGCTGCAAAGTGAGGAGTGAATCGCCTATTTTGAAGCGAGCGCTCGGTCTGAGAAATCTAGCCCCACCACTTTCTACACATCATTCTGCTCTGAGTCCGTGTGACTCAAGAGCTCGTCTGATTCGCTGAACGCGGAGCGAGAAGATGCAGGTTGGAACATTTGCTATTGTTTGGTTATTTCCAAAATTTGGTACTAAAGGGCTTTATATTGTCTTAAAGAAGAAACAAAAATTCTGAGCGACGGTCGTTGAAGCTTTTAAATACAACTCCCCCACGAAAAAAAGTTATTTTTCAAATCCTAACATAATTTTAATTTTTTATTATTAATAATAATATAAAATTCGGAGACTTGGCCACATATTGTTATAAATTTTTATGTACGCTAGGATTACCTTCATTCGCAGGTTCACTGGTCCTTCCAAAATTTGTCAGAAAGTCCCTTTCTTTGGGCGGCATACCTGATGATATTCCTGTGAAAGGACAAAAAAGATTTCTGAATTAAAAATGTATGTATTAAAAATAGTGAAAGCGTTATTCGATTATTCCATTTTATTTAGTATCAGTGGGATACAGCCTATAAATTATTAACTGTAGTGGATCCCTATCCAGCAAAAAAGTACGATAAGATACTGATTAAGTTAAGCCCTAGGAATATTTTAAATAATTATACTACTTAAGTATCAAAAAATGATATTCATAAAACTTACTATAAAAAATACAGAAAAATGATAGTAATCTTTTTTTACATACCAATATAATGAAGAATAACGTCCAGGGTTAAGGCCAAAGAATAGAGGGACCTCATTTTTTTAAATATAAATCGCATTTATGGATTTTTACTGGTGCTGATTGAGATTACAAATTTTGTGTAATATTACTTTATCAATTTATGAGAAGTTAAAGCCTCGCTACGCATATAATTATTTCACCTTGAGAAACTCAGATAGGACTTAAATATTATGTCAAGAGATAGTATAGAATCACTCTTTAAAAAATAGTTTTTGGAGAAAACTTTTATGGAACTACAATTTGTCTGATTTGTTACACGGATTTTAAAAACTAACAAAAAATTTCTTTGAACCTTGTTAGCAGAATTTTTTCCTACAAAATTCTACATCGAAGAAACAAAATGATTCTATAAAATAATATATTTTTAGGATAGATTTAAAATTTCTCAAAATGAAAAGGCCGCCTTTTACTGAAATCATAGGCAACGAAATGTTTAGAATGAAAAAAAAAATTTTTTGTTGAAAAAACGATACTTCAGAATGACGTGATATTTAAAGGGTAATTCTTTTTAGGGTCGCCGAATCTAAATCTGAAGTTGGATTTCACAATTCAAAATCATGAATTCAATATGGCGGTTACAATATAGAGGACATAATAACTTTAAAATATTTGGATTTAGATCAAATTGGTGGAATTTTTCAAACTGCAAATAACGGACCTCCACCAAATTGATGATATTCTGTTTTTAATTTCGCTGAATAAAAATCTGAAGGTGGATTTTTAAAATTCAAAATGGCGGATCCAATATGGCGGGCATGAAATATTAAACGTATTTCAATCTGGAAAATTGGTGATACTTAGGTTTTCGGGGTTGCTAGTTTCCAAATGCTGGCATTGGTATGGTAACTCACATGTATTGGAATTTTATAATGCAAATCCAGTAGCCAGTAAAAATTATGTATCATACTTGCAAGGAATTCATGGAATTTAAGGAATTCGTGGAATTCACAGAATTTAAGGAATTCAACAACCAGAATTCATGGATTTCATGGAATTAGCGAAATTCATGGAATTAACGGAGATCAAGGAATTCGCGGTATGCACGGAATACAGATAATTCACGACATTTAAAGAATTAATCGAATTCTCGGAATTTACGGAATTCAAGGAATTTAAAATATGCGCAGAATTCATTGAATTCAAGAAAATAAGGTAATTCGAGGAATTCACGCAATTTACAGAATTGACGGAATTCATGAAAATCCTGAAGTCACGAAATTCAAGAATTTACCAAATTTATGCAATTTATTGAATTCACGAAATATAGGAATTCAAGGAATTCATGGAACCCAAAGAATTTATGAAAATCAAGCTAATGCACGAAATTCAAGAAATTTACTCAATATAAAGAATGCTGCACGCAACTCAAGAAATTCATGAAATTTACGGAACTCAAGTACTTCAAGAAATTAAAAAATTCAGGAAAGTAAACGAATTTAAAGAATTTACGTAATATACAGAATTCAAGGAATTCAAGGAATTCACGGAATCCAAAGAATTATCGGAACTCAAGGAATTAATGAAATTCACGGAGTTTATTGAATACACGAAATTCATGGATATCACAATATTTATGGATTTGACGGCATTCAATTCCATGAATTCCGCGAATTCCATGAATCTCATGTATTCCGTAAATTTCTTGAACTCCGTGAATTGCATGAATACCTTAGATTTCCTAATTATAGTCGATGCCGCGAATGTGTTTGATTTCCCTCAATTCCACGAATTCCATGAATTTCGTGAATTCTACAAATTCTATGAATTCCGCTAATTCCGCAGATCCAGTGAATTACATGATTTCAGTGAATTCCTTGAATTTCGTAATTTTAGTGAATTCCATTAATTCCGCGAGTTTTGTGAATTCCCGGAATTGCATGAATTCCAGAAATTCCGTGAATTTCATAAATGCCATGTATTTCGCGAATTCCTTTAATTCCATGAATGCGGAATTTTCATGAATTCCTTGAATTTTCATGAATTCCTTGAATTCCATAAATTTCATGAATTTCGTCAATTTCTTAAGTTCCTTGGATTCCACGAATTCTGAGAATTACGTGATTTCTATAAATTTAATGCATTCCGCGAATTCTATGGACTTAATGAATTCCTTCACCTCCATGAATTTCGCGAATGTCCTAAATTTCCTGAATTTCATGAATTCCGGTAATTCTTAGAATTTCGTCAATTCTGTGAATTCCTTGAATTCCATTAATGCTGGACTGAAAATTTTGTTTAAACATTGATTTATTTTGTAAAGGCTTCATCCTTTCTGGTTATAAATCCAACTTTTTTGGTTCGAATTAAATTACTTGGTTCAAATCAACTTTTTTTCAATTCCAAATTTCAAGTTGTAAATTTAATCTTTGTTAGCAACGTTTATCTTCGAATAAAACTGGAATTGGTTTTTGTTTGAAATATCTACTATTCCATTATTTTCGAGTAGAAATCATATTTTTTTAGTGAAAAAGTGAGTCACTTAGTTAAAATTTTTCCTTATTTGTTTGAAATTTAATTATTAATTTCTTGACACATAATTAATATTTTTCGTGTTAAGGTTCAATTATTTGGTTAAAAATTAATCCCTTTTGAGAGAAAATTAAGCTTGTTGAAATTTCAGTTTTTTATTCGAGAAATTAACTATGTGGTTAAACGTGTATTTAGTTTGTTATAAATTTAACTATTCGGTTGAAAATTAATGTCTGTTTTTAAAAATTATTCGTTCTTGGTTGAAGATTATACTTCTTGTTCTAAAATTAATTTTTTTGATTGATACTTCAATTATCATCAGAGACAGTTACCATCAATTGGTCTAGATATGTTTTTCACCACCGTGGAAATAAAAATCAAGCTATCTCTGATGATAATACAGGTTACTTTAAATTACTGGTAATATAAAATGTAACATGTAGTTTGAGATAGCGTCTATTAAAAAAAAAGGTTCTTCTTTAGATCTCTCTAATAGCTTAATGTGAAAGCACCCGACCGGCAATAAGAAATTCTGTGTTTCGATTCCGAGTGGTGCGACGAGAGTAGATTTTTTGTTTAGAGTAAAATTCTATCTACATATTTATTAGATAGCTATAAGACATTTTTTACTAAATTCGAAAATCTTGACGACAGTTTCACACTTACAAAGTCAAATTTAAGGGAAGAAAAGTAGTTTTTAATAAGTTAAAAACTTGTTGATAAAAAGGGATATTTCCGGTTCTTAATAGTTCTTAATAATGCAAGTTTGATTCTCCAAAAAGAAAGAATACTAATACTACATTTATGGTGCACACTACCTCCAAAAAACTATTTAGACTTCAAATTTTCCTATCAAATACCTTCAGATTTTACATTATTTCTACATTGCACTGCATATTTTTGGACCAATTCCAAAGGATTAAAGATCTTTCCACTCAAAAACAAACAATAAAATTTGAAAGATTACTTCCAGTAAGGCAGATACTACCAAATGATATAGTAAAAGAACAGCTCTGTTTATACTCTCAGCAATGGAATAATTTCAGCCTTATCTAAAGGACATGCATTTTCAGTAGCTCCTTCCAAAGTCCCGGAAGACGAAATCATCAGTAATTTTGAACCAGCAATATATACCGTTCCACGCGAAAAAGCAAATGAACTACGACGAAGGACGGCCAAAATTAAACGCCATACCCAAGTCCCCTCCTCAAACTGAACAAAACAAAAAAAAATCCGTAATTAAAGAAATCAATCGGAATAAAGACATCAAAATATTGGCCGCAGATAAGTCAACATAATAATAACAATGAACAAAGAATACTGTGTCAACAAAAGCATGGACCTTCGAAATATAGATAAATACAAAAAACTTCAAAAAGGACCCCACGAAAATAATAGATCGCAAAACAAAAACCCTTCTAAAAGACTCTAAACGTGACAACCAAACAACATCTCAAGTCATATCTATTAATCCCATCTCTCTAAGACTTTAGTGGATAATAATCCTCTCAAACCGATCGTCAGCGCAATAAAGTCACTGACTTGCAACCTAGCACGCTTTCTCGCCACATAAATAAATCCTTTTACAGGAAACTCTATCTCTCACGTACAAAAATGATTCGACTTTATAAAAAAGATACAACAGTTTTAAATTCAACCCCAAAACATCATGGGGAGTTTGGACATAGTATTTCACTTTACGAATGTACCAATTTCCGATTTAGTTGATATTATTAAATCTTTTAAAGCTTCCCTTCCGATATCATACCTTTGATATAACAGTGCCTGAAAAATACTTACTTCTCTCTCATTAACGATTTCTGAGAAGAAAACTCAGGAGCAGCAATGTGATCACCAATCTCACCTGTAATAGCCAACATCTTTAGGGAAAATCTCGAAACTTAAATCTACAAGTATTCCAAGCCTAAACCGAAATTTTGGTTCCATTACATTGATGACAGTTTTGTCATATGAAAACATGAACTAAATAAACTAAAAACGTTTTTCGTTAACAACAGATCTGATAATACATTACCGACATGAAGTTCAGAGAAAATCCATCCATACAAACAGAGAAATAAATGCCTCCTCCTACCACCACCAATCGCAAAACCAATCGGTCATGACCGGGACCTCTAGAGAAAAAGATTCTCTAAGTACTTAAGGCTGTTGCTCTTGGTGGTTCGGAACCTACCTTAAACTGTAGGTCCCCCTTCCACCACCAAGAAAGTGTGTGGGGGGTGTGTAAAGGAATAGCGAAGAAGTTGCAAGAAAAATGTAAACCCTTAGGGGACACATTAGA
>JAWWLR010000092.1:3811730-3831760 GCA_035041075.1 Acraspis erinacei | reverse complement strand
AACAAATTTAAGTTGTTCAGGTTTAAATCCAAGTATGTATGAAGAAGAATTTCTGGCAGGAGGAGACGTAGTCCTGAAACGGCTAGAAGCTCCGGCGGAAGGAGAAGGCCTTCAAGGGAAATAATGTCTGTCAGGTGAATGAGAGGTCCCGGATCGAGGAGCACTACGAATAAGGGCACCTTTCAGAATAAGCTGAGTAAGCTGTCCCTGTTAATATTCGTTTTTTAAGCTCCGAAAGGACCTAGCGCTCTGTTCTTACTCTCACGCTGGACTCTAACTCATCGATTCATAGCTGATTGTAGAATGATTCTTTTCTTCCACTTCTTTAACCACCAACTGGGGCAAAGCACGCTGTGATAAATTATTTTCTGACTCCTTTTTCATTCTAGCCCACAAGAATCCCCAGAATGTATTTTTTGTCAGTTCTTGTAATTTTGTGAGTTTTTTCGAGCAAGCTGTAGCTCGTAAAGCACTGTATGCGCTGTAGCCAAGAGGATTTAAGTCTGATAAATACGGTGACAATTCCTGAGTCGAAATGAATCAAGGAACTTGCTCACGTATTAAATTTTGCATTGCGCGTGCCCTGTGACATGGAGCAGTATTTTTGAAATGTCCCACGCTCATTTCCAAACAAAAGCAATCATTTTTCTGCATTATGCGTGGCTTAATACAAAAACTGTTCTCAACGGAGAAAATCAAATTGGGCATCTTGCCAGCGTCGAATCAGCGATTTCGCTCTTTTGATGCGTAACATTTTTCTGCATATCGTTTAAATCTTGACTCTTATATACACACATACACTCGTATTCAGTTGTATACACTCTGAACTCGTATACAGGTCATTCAGATCGAAATAGGGGATTTCCCAATGAATGAGGTTATAATGGCGCGAGATTCGACATGGGGGACACTTCAATAGCCGGACCCTTTAGAGACAAATGTATGCTCCTTGGTATACTATTTTGCTCTCCCGTTGATATTCAGACCCACTTATTGGCTCTCGTGTAATTCGGTATCTACTTCTGTTTTTAGTTTGAGCCTGTTGTAGCTTCTTATTTCCTATCACTCTCCTGCCACATCCATTTGTGTTTGCTTCTGGTGTACATCAAATATGGTTTCTCAATAGGTTAATTGTTTTTTATAATTTTCTTTCCGGAAGAAAATGTATACCTATAGCATTTTAAGTAAGCTATCTATCATCAGATTAGGCGAGAAATGTATTTTGTGAATAAAATCATCTTCAAAATCATCAACACTATCAAAGAATTTTCAAAAGAAATTTTTTAGAAATCTTGAAAAGATCCAATTCCAGCTTGACGAGTTCCATGAAAAAGTGGTCAAAAGGAGATTTGTAGATGTTTTCAATAGCTTAAATTCTTCTCTCAAACTTTTTTTTAATATTTATCGCCGCTTACCTTAAACTAAAATATTTGATTTCAGCATTACATTTGTGATGTTTACATGTAAAGGCTTTAAGCAACGAAGGCTGATTTACTAAATCGTTGTTCTTTTAAGAACAAAAAAATATACCAAAGGTCGATTTTATTCTGTTCATTCTTTGGAAATTTATTTTTTTACAGACGGATAGGCAGAGAGATGCCAAAACTCCGCTTAAAGAATTAGAAGTTATGGAACAGTATCTAGAGTGTCTTTGGACAAAGTCCTGGTACTTTACAAGTTTCCGCGAATATCAATTTATCAACTTGTTTTAACTTAACCTAGAATTCATTAGAATTCATCATAAATTTTTTGGAATTATTCAGAATTTTGCCTACACAAAAATTGTTTCGACCATATGGCTATACGTAAACTCCTGCTTATTTTATATTAATGCGGAAAAATTCTGATTTTGTGTTCTCAAAAACAAATTCTGTTATAGGAGAAAGAAGGGATTAATATGTTAATCAAGAATTTGTGTAGAAATATTACTAGTTGATATTCAGTTTATCAGATCATATAATACATATATCTGGCAATCGTTATCTTATAATAAGATCTTCAAAACTAGCATAAATGTTTTCAGAATATGGTATGACTATCATATATAAGCAAATCATTATGATGCTACAATTATTTTCCTTCTGAAACATTTTCATTAGACAATAAACATCTATTAATCCTACTAAGGATTTTGATCCTACTTCGCACGAAATCAATGATCTAATCTTACTATTTTACAAAACTTTGAGATACTAAAACGGCTGTTTAATGGAGATTCTTTGATTTCTTCTGGGTTCATTTCTGCAATCACACCGCTATTTATGTTCAGTTTTGCCCTTTTTTGCATGCCAGTTCTTATTGTATATATTCCACGAAGATGTTTATTACTTGGCACTATTGCAAATATGTCACCATTAGACGTTGGTAATACATTTTGTTCTTGAAATGGGATTGGCTCCAGGAGATTATTCTTTCCTCTCAGTTGAATTGGTGTACGAGGAGGAAAAGTGTATCTTCGAATTTCAAATCGCTGGTTCGGATTCGTCTTGGGAATGAGCCGAATAAATTTAAGGTCTTCAGGGATATATCCAAGTACCCGTAAATTACGCCTGGTAGAATGATTCCTGGAGCTGGCACGAAGAAGATTTTTGGCAGGTGGAGTAGATCTGGTTCCTAAACTAAGAGGAGACCTGGACCTGACGCGAAGAGAAGTCTTGGCAGCAGGATGAGACCTAGACCTAGACCTAGACCCTAGACATCAGGAAGAGGAGATCTAGACCCGACACTGGCAGGAGGCTCGTCAGTAGGAAGAGAAGTGACCTCAGAACCCGGAAAATGAGGTTTGGCAGGAGGAATGGAGCTTCTACGAGACTCAGAAGATCCAGAACGAGGAACAAATAAAATAGGGAAGCCATTAGGTAAACACTCGAACTGTGAACTTGACTCTGCAACAAGAAATAGAAGATCAAATTTTATTTCCATTTTAGATTGTAGCCTATTTGTCTACATTTAAATTTTAATTTCCAGCTTAGGAATCCAACAGGAATCGCAGGATTATATGCACAAGGAAAAAAATGTTTGGCATATTCCTCCCTGGGTCACAAATCCCAAGATCTTTTTCAGAAAGAAAAGTACCGAAGTACTCTGGTTTATTTGGCCAGAGTTAAATTTTTAAACTTGTTGGAATCGATCCACAATTATTTAGACTTCAGTATGAATTACTTAGAATTCTTGAAAATTCAGCTTGTTATATTATAAAACTGTTAAATAAATAAAAAAATTCTGAAAATTTCTATTTGTATAACGCAGACTTCGCAGCCTTTCCCTTCTCTCTCTTTATCTATTTTATATTCTTTTCTTGTTGTTCAAAGTTCTTCCTTTTTCTTTCAACATTTCACTATTTGTTCAAAAACTTATCACTTTTCACGAATACTCTTTTCTTTTTTTCTTTTCTCTTTTTCGGTATAAACTTATTTTCTTTTGTCAAGAATTCAACAGCTTAAAATATAATCAAGTTTGGCTGAAGATTGAACTATTTTGTTGAAAATTCATCTTTCTCGGCAGAATTCAATTACTTCTGACTTCGAAATTTTGATATTCTTTTGGTAACATATAACTACTATATTTTTCGTTGAAAATGCTTCTCTATTGGTTAGAGATTCATCATTTTAGTTGAAAATTATTTTTAAAAAATTTTTCCTACTTAGTTGAAAATTTAAATAATTCGCCAAAAAGTTGATCTGGTTTTGTAGAAATAATATTTTCTGATAAAAATGCAACTACCTGTTTAAAAGTTACCCTATTTTGATTAAGGATTCAACCAGTCTGTTAAAAAATTCTTTTTGCTGGAAGAATTAAATTATTTTTCATTTAATATTAAAATATTTTTTTTGTTTACATATTGACTATTATACTTTTCGTTGAATTTTCGCCTTTTTAGTTCTTATAGTTGAAGAAATCTACTAAAAATTATAAATATATAATATTAATATACTCACCAAAAGAATTGAGGATAATCGCCAAAATCGCAATGTACCGGATGAGTATCCGAGTGCATCATTGTATCATATCAAGTTTTTCCTTATCAGATATTTACATTTCATCGGAATCACTTTCAAAGATGAAAATCTTCCAGGTACTATAACTGTGATTTGATTATTGTGAATTCCCTTTGGTTGATGATCTTTCAGGTTTAACAGACAGACAAACAGAGATGATTGTGAAGACTGATTTTCTGACCCAGAGGGTTTTAAAAAATCGAAAACTGTCAAGAACAGGATTTTAAAAAAGTCACATGAATCCAATATCTGCCATCATAGGCGATGAGAATATACAAACTTTAATTTTATAGCTAAGAAAATTTTCAGGGTCGATGTAAGATCTTTTTAAGGCAAGAAACTTTTCTGTTGGAACATAAATGAGTTTTATATTTGTGAAATAAAAGTTATTATATATCTATCAAGGAATATTTAAGAGCACCTTTGCAGGCGTGCCTAAAAGTAATAACTTTTTTCTCCTGGAATACGTGGTTTCGAAAGAAAACTAAATGTTTAATTTTCCTAGTTTCATCTCCAAATAGTGATAACTCGTCCACATTTATTTCCAATAATTTTTGGATAAGAAGTGTTTTTTTTAATCGTAAAAAAAAGAATCGAAATAATTTTCTTTAAACGACACAAGATACGAAAAAATGAAGACAAAAGTTTTAAGAATAATGTTTAATACAAAATAGGAAAAAAATAAAAGTAATCGCTTAAAATTGAATTTGTGCTTTATTTTGCTTTATTAAACATTTGATATAATACAGTTAAACGTAATGTAGAAGAGTCGGTCCTTTGGAAAAAAATCGAGTGGAAAGCACGAGATTCTTGAATAAATATATTCGTTAAAACCGAAGGAGCTTTAACAGATGGGAATTCACAAGCAACAACTTACAGTGGTCGATTTTTTTATTTTTTATTTTTCAAGGCCTGCGCACAAACATGGTTGAAATACAAAGATTGAGCGCGTAGCACTAGGTAAATAAATTATCGAGCGCGAAGCACTAAATAAATATATTATGAAGCGCGAAGCATGCGAGCCAATAGCCGCGGGTTCTAGGTGCGCTAAGATGTGCGAGCCGCACGCGCAATTAAGAAGTGCCAGCGTGGCGGCAAAATTGTCTAATTAAATAAATGATGTACCACTATTATTTTTAAAGCCTTCGTGATTGATGCAAAGGTGCCTAATGGAGAGTCTTTCATTTCTTCTGTGGTCATGATTTGTCCGGTGCCGCTGTCCATGTTTATTTTTACCGCTATTTGAATGCCAGTTCTTTTCGTGTACATTCCACGAAGAATTGTATTGTTCCTCACCAAAATTGCAAAAACTTCACCATTGGACGTTGATAATACACTTTGTTGTTCGGCTGGCATGGACTTAAGTTCATTATATTTTTCTCGCACTTGCATTTGTTCATCGAGTGGAAAAGTATATCTTCGAATTTCAAATATCCGGAGCGGATTCTTGTTGGGAATAAGTCGAATAAATTGAAGCTGATTAAAATCAGATCCAAGTCGACGCAAAGAAGTACGTCTGGCAGGAAAAGTCCTGACCCGAACACTAGGAGGAGGTACGGCAATAGAAGGAGTCCTGGCAGAAATA
The DNA here is from genome assembly GCA_035041075.1 of Acraspis erinacei. Taxonomy (NCBI): domain Eukaryota; kingdom Metazoa; phylum Arthropoda; class Insecta; order Hymenoptera; family Cynipidae; genus Acraspis; species Acraspis erinacei. The sequence goes on along the minus strand of JAWWLR010000092.1, from coordinate 3,826,177 downwards.
TTATTCCATCGAGGAGGGCTCCTTGACCTAGCACGAAGAGGGGACTTGGCAAGAGAAGAAGCTTTTGCCAGGGAAGCCGGAGAACGAGGTTTAGATTGACGAACACACCGTTCAAGAGAATTAGAAGAGCCGCAGTAAGGAATACCTGCAATGGGGTCTCCATTAGGTAAACACGCGAACGGATAAAAAGGCATTGTCACATTTCTATTTGGTCAAATTAGAAATATTTTCCCGCAGTAGAAGTACCGAAGCTCCAAAGTAATCAGGACACTCTTCGAAATCAAATTAGAATCCTTTGTAGTTCCCAATGAGTCGATAATAAAAATTTACAGCTCTGCAACCTAATATTTTCAAAGTTTAAAAAATAAAGTAAAAATTTTATTTACACCATTATTCTTTAGTCTACAAATTTCTAAGATTTCTGTTTATGTGTAGCAGCCCTTACAATCATTCCGCTATTCCCACCTTTTCCCCTTTTTGTCGCTTTCCCACTTAAATTTACACGTATTTTGTAGAAACGAATGAAAAATCGAACTATTTGTTGAAGCCTAATTCTATTTAATTAAAGTAATATTTTTTGGCTTAAGCGTATTCCAGTTTTTATATATGGGTATTATAGTAAAGTCTTCGGAATTAGAAAAAAGCTTCGTCATTACTTTCGTTTTCCAAATTGGGAGGACAGCTTGTACTGGTTGTGCACCCTCAATTGTAATAAAATTTTTAATTCTTTTGCTTAAAAGTGCTTCTCCTGCTTTGTATCCGTCGTTATTGCAGAATTGGACACGAAAATCTTTGAAATGACCTTTAGCCAACTAGTATATTTCTCTAGTATTTGTGATCTGATAGTCGTACGGACGCTGAAAGTTTGTTTGAACAGCCGCCCTTTTGAGAATTTCACCAAAAAGAACTATGCCGTATGCAGTTGCATGGAAATTCGATTCCGGTTCACATCCGAAATCTTGCTCGTTGGAGTGTTAAGTTGGCAAGGTTCTTAGTGTTTGTGCTGTGCCGCTGAACCATCTAAATTGTACAGAACAAGGCCCTCAGTAATTCTTACTTTTTCTCGTAAAAATGATATTATCTTTCTTTTTAATTCACCTTATAGTGTTCTGTAGTATGCCACAAAATTAAGAACGGTCACTTGCGTTTATGAAGAATCCTTACCCTTGAAAAGCATCTTGTATATCAATCGTGTGGTTTTCTGCAAAATCTAGTTGAACAAGAACTTGACCCTTTAATATATTATACTTCACGCTATTGACATACATGCTTTGCTGTTTGAAAACAAAAGCATGTCGAAGTAGCCGTTTCATATCTTCGCTTAAGCTGTTAATAAATTGATCTACTGGGGCACCCATAGTTTCTAAATCTGATGATCCGCTTTTAACCACTGTTGAATTTTGATATCTTCAACAACATTTTCGACGTAGGCCATTTCTAAAAGAAGTCTAATGTTCTGGTCGCCGGGACAGTTCGGATATTCATTAAAATAACACGCTATCTGTGCAGGATTACTAATCGACTGGGTTTACAAATCTTTTACGCACAACAACCTTTGACGTGAGAATCATTATCCGTAGATGTATCAGAAGACGGAGTTTGTCCTTGCAAAAATTTCTTACGACAACTATCACAAATGAAATGGTATTTAGTAATTAATTGAATATTTTCGTGAGTACTTTCGGGAACTGGCCTGTCATTTCTTTTACTATTTCTGTGGCTAGATCTGCCAAAAGAATTATAACATCTTCTAACAGGCATTTCGGCAACGATGTATCCAGATACGAATAGACTAAAAAACAAGTATTGAAACTTATTTCAATGAAGAAAGACATAATAATTGTGAGCAGGCAGTGTCGCTAATGTGATGCTTATGATAAGGATGGTACATGTGAAATGTGAGAGTAGAGTTCTTTTGTTTTTTCCAGTGAAGGTTTAGACAAGGACGCTTGCCGCGAACGTAGAAACAAAAGCGAAACGCAGTGGACACGGCGCGGTGTGGTATAATTATGGTTGCTTCGTCGTGTAGAACCTTACGTTTTAGTTATTTTCTCAATAACCACTGGCGATCCAAAGTTAACACTTTCAGGACTTGTGGAGCATATGTATTGCTTCTTATGAAAAAATGCGAACAATTTCAGAGTTTAATGAGTCCAATCAGTTTACTAGAACCGAATGTATGGAAAACTAAAAAACGAGTTACAAAAAGTTTCGAAGTCCCATCCCTCCGCCATTTTATCGAATTTTCAAAAATCACTTGTAGGTATTTTTCTTCACGAATTAATAAAATGTACTTAAATCTATAGATGTATTATGTTATTATATTCACCAGTAGAATTGAGGATAACAGTCAACGATAAAATGAGATTATAAATGATCCTCATGTTTTTTTCATCTTATACGAAAGACTTAATAATGCAATTATCAAGAATTTGGTTAACAATGGAACTGTGGAATTTTCCAGTGCTTTAATTAATAGTAAAATACATACGTCATATAGTCATTATCTCATAAAACGTATGCGTCTAACTTGTCCATGACAGATATTTATATCTCATCAGATTGGAATTCAAGGAAAAAGGAATGTAATTATTAAGTTCGTTGAATCTTATATAACAATTGATATCATATTTTACTTATTAGAGAAATTCGTCGTTGACATAGAAAATTTATATACTCTCTACTATAACTGCCGTCGCTGTGTTGAATAAAACTGCAACTGATAAAACTGTGCTTATGTCAGAATTTATGAAATCTTAAATTGAATCCTAATAATTCATAAAATTATCTGAGTTTGTAGCAAAATCGTTTAACCTTCAACCAAAGGAATTATTTTTCAACTAAAATATGAATGTTGTACAAAAAATGATTTCTGAACAGAGTAGTTAAACCAACATTTTCAAAATAAAAGTTTAATCATCAAACAAAGAGAAGATTAACTTTCAAGCAAACAGTGGAATTTTTTCCAAGAAAGATGAAATTTCTACTAAAAGAGATAGATTTTTAAATAAAAAATTGAAATTAAAAAACAATTTACTTTTCAATGCAGAAAAATGTAATTTCAAATAAAATAGATGAATTTTTGAAATAAAAATACAAATTCTAGAAAAATGGCTGAATTTTCAAAGAAAAAATATTTTAGTTTGACCTTTTAGCATGCAAACATGTGATTTAGAAAATAAGTCAATTTTCGATGAAACTAGTTACATTTTTAACCCAAAAGGACGAATATTCAAAACAAAAATTGAATTTTCAACCAAAAAGGATATATTTTCAACAATATCAAAGAATTTTTAAACGCCTCATTAAATTTATAACTAAGAAGGTTATATTGTGGAGGATGCTAGTGCAAAAAAAATATAGATTTAATTCTACCTAATTTCCCACTAACCAATTTTTCACTTTCCCTGACCATATTCATGTTCAAAGAGCAAAATCTTTACCTTGTAACATTTTTAACCTAGAATCTTGTATAAACGAAATAAAATAATTTCAAAGTAAATTGAAAAAATTGCAAATTGATTCTACTGCCCAGGCTATTTCTTTTATTGTCAGACTTATCATCCCTATCGCATTGAACAAATTTACCCATATTAAAATCGCCTGCAATTAAGAATTTTATTGGGTACATTATCCATAACATTGCCACTTCCTCCTCAAATAACACAAACTCATCTGTTTTTATCTGAGGCGGAATATAGATAAAAATTATCATTAGCGAGAAAGTTTCTTGGAAACTTTGGATGCATTGATATTAATAGTTGGACAGAGCCCTTTCGATCGAGATACTTCTTTTAATTATATTCTGTATTGTTAGCAATCAGCGTGCCTCCACCTATTCTGCCCAACCTATCATCTCTATAACATATTTATTTATTATTAAATATTTCATTAGAGATGAGCCTCTTTTAAAGTCTCAGCAATACTTAACTATGATTTAAGAGTTTTCATTTAAAATAAAGATACTAATGAGAGTCATCAGTTTAGGTTTATAGATCCCGGGGAGGAGGGCAATTTCAGTTTTGAAAATATTTAATAACATTTCATTTTCAAGTATTATAATATGCTGTCCAAGTGACATGCCAAAAAAAGCAGCAAAACAAAAACGTGAAAAGCGAGCGGTAACGTAAGGGATTCAATGTGGTCAGAAAAAAATTAAGTCATGGTTCAAAATTTTTTAATTTCAATATATTTGTAACACTTTGGTTCTACTTCAGATCAAAAACAACATTATATTTCATTTTCAAATGTTGTTTAGAAATATTTTTTCAAAATTCTTTGAGATTGGGCGATGACTGCCTAAGGGAGATTCCGAGGCTTCTTCTGAGGTCATATCTTCAATCGCGCCGCTGTGCATGTTCACCTTTACCCTTTTTTCAGTTGTATATGAAGCATGACACCTAATTGTATAGATACCACGTAGCTGTCTACCACTCTCGACTATTGCAAAGACGTCACCATTGGGCGTTGACAATACACCTTGTTCGTCGTTTGGTATAGGCAGAAGGGCATTCTTTTTTCCTTTCAAAAAAATTGGCTCATTGGAAGGAAAAGTGTAGCCTCGAATTTCGAAAAGCCGGTTTGAATTCGTGTGGGGAATGAGCCGAAATATTTTAAGTTGATCACGTTTAATTCCTAGTAGGCGTAAAAGACGGTCCTTGACAGTAGGAGACCTGGATCTGGCATGAAGAGAAGGTTCGGCAAGAGAAGGTGACCTTGCCCTGGCACGAAGAGGAGACTCGACGAGAGGAAGATACCTTGACCTTGTACGAAGTGAAGGCTCAAAAAGAGAGGGAGAGCTTGGTCCGGCACGACGAGGCGGCTCGGCGAGAGGAGGAGACATGACCGGACAATCCGAAACATAAGGTTTGGCAGTGGAAAGAACCTTTTCAGGAGATAAATGTCTGACAGAGGAATGAGAAGGCCCGAAACGAGGAACAACTGGAATAGGTTCGCCATTAGGCAAACATTCAAACTGTGAACTCAACTCTGCAACAGGAAACAGAGAATTAAATTTTCCTTGTGTCCTCTCATCTGCAATATTTTTCACTTCCATATAGAGACATGCCAGGTATTATTTCGCCGTCAGAAATCTAAAAATAATATGCGCGAACGAAAAAGGGACTATTAAATTCTTCTCGGAGCATAAATAAGTACAATTTTCGATTTTTTTTAACACGCAAACTCTAGATTCACCTTTATTAAATTTAGATTGCTCTTGCTATTCAAATAAGCTCTAAAAAATATGCAAAGCGATGAATTTGTTCCTAAAAGCCTATTGAGTCTCAAGTTCTCAAAGATACCAATCTTAATTTATGCAACAATATTAGTGGATCTCTACTTTTTTTGAAGAAATTGAATCGGAAAAATTCTTATTGTTGCACCCCTTTAAAAAAATTACTAAAAATTATTTTTATTTTATAATATTTACCAATATAATTGTGGATAAAAGCCAAAGATAAGACGAGAGTGGAAACAATCATCACCTTTTTTGATTAGAGAAAAAATAAACTAAAGTTTGAATGAAGAATTTCATTAAAAATGTAACTTCTGAATATTCTACTTCTTTATCAGGTTATATAGTATATCTTATAGTCGTTATCTCATATATTATGGACGTCAACTGGTATCACATGTTATATAATTCTTTATCAAATGTTTGTTCTGCACTCTACGGTGGTAAAATTGCATTTGTTTTGTAAGCCGTCAAAGATAAGTAGTGAAATCGCTGAAATAAAACAGAAAATTTTTAAGAAGATTTTGAAGTCGAAACAAAAACCTTCCTCAGGTTCCAGGAAATAGGAAATAGAAATTAGTAACCAGGAGTAGTTCAAGTGGTTATGCCCAGTGAGCATTTGAATGACTATACTTACGTCTTTCTTTGGCAAACCCAGGATTTCCCGGGCTCTCTCCATTCTGTACGTATATCCCAGGATGGACTTCGCCTGTTGGCAACCCTGGGCTAGCTCCTAGTTTTCTCGATGCTTTGTGCGCGTCCAGCTTTGATGGCAAGACCGATGCAGCAAGACGCTCGTCCCATTACTTGCTATAGTCCTATGTATTCACTTGCAGCACCGCATCTTGTCAGCTGGTCCGCTTTCTCTTTGCCCTTCATCCCTGAGATACTCGGGAGCCTTGTGTGTCTAGTCCCCCGAGTCCATCTGTTTAGTCTTACCAGGCGGCACATCGCGTGAGCTCCCGTCAAACCCCGAAATGCTAGCGTTTGTAGTCGTCGAAAACTGTCCTGCGTCATTTTAAGTTTTGCCCGTCGCCACCAGACCTCGTCCGCAAGAAGAAGCCTTGTTTTAAGGACAAAGGAGTAGAGCCATGCAACAATTTTAGGCCTTTTTCCCCACGTCAATCCAAAGGCTCTCCTACGCATCTAAAAAGTCATGACGAATTTCGTGAATTGGGTCTCCAGGTGCTTTGGCCTGTCTATTTTGCTTTATAGGACTACTCCCAGATATTTAACTGAGTCTCAAAACGTCAGCCTCCCACCACAAAAAAAATAGGAGCTTCAACTTTCGGCATCTTGCAATTCCTCGTAAAGATGACCATACTGGTCTTTCCGGGATTTACCGAGAGCCCTGAGCTATCACAACAGAGCTTGACGATGCGCAGCGCGACTCCTATAACTAGGCCTTCACCCAATCTGGTTTCGAATCTTCTTCGGCGTAGCATGCTACCTATCCAGCTTACCAGCTGGCTTGGCACAATACACCGCAAGGACTCTCGACAGATGACCTCTGGAGGAGTATGACTGAAGGCACCCTCTATATCCAAGAAACTACCCACAGTATACCCCTTTAGCTCCAAATGCTGCTCAAAGTTTGCTATATCAGCTTGGAGGGCCGTCTCTGCCCAGCAGCCTGCCTGAAAAGCATGCTGCCCTCTGTGCAGCAGTGAGGTCAAAAGTAATCTTTTACAGCAGTGTAGCCATCCTTCACAGGTTTCAGAATAAAGGACACTCTACCGTCCTTCCATACTGATGGCACATGATTTAGAGCGATGTATGCCCTAAATAACTTCGTCAGTGCAATAATGACAACTTCCAGGCCTTTTTGTAAAAGCGCTGGGTAGCGGCGAATCCCGTCTGGGGATGAAATGGCCACAGTCTTCCTCCTCTAGGTCAGTTTGGATTCGCTGAAAACCCGCGAAGTGAACTTCCATCAGGTGATTGAGCGTTGCTTCTTCGTCTTCGGCAAACTCGCCATTTTCGAGGCTTATTAGCCCAAGGCGAGCTTTCGGGATTTTCGCTAGGGTCTTCTGGACCCTCGATGTTTCCGAAATAACTTTCGATTGCTCACAGAAGACGCTCCAGTCTTCCTGATTATACCTTCTTATATTTGTATTGTATTCACACCAAGCCTTCTTCTAGATGTCCCAGTCTGAAGGCAATTTGGTTCTATTTGTCCTATTGCACAATGCTCTTGTCTTTTTGAGGAGTTTCTCCAGGTGCGTATTCCACCATTCTTCTCCTTTAAGAGTCACAGCTCTTCGCAGAAAGTCCGCGGCGTGCTCTAAGTCATCAATGCTGCCATAATTTGTGGGAAATTCGCCTAGCCTTCCTCTGAGTTCCCAGGGTTTATGATTTTTCTAGGGTTTATGATTTTTGAAACCTCTGGTTTTCCTAGTTTTAGCTGAAAAAAGATATATTTTTGGTCGGAAGGAGTCATCATCAGAGTCCCGCCAGTCCACTACCCTTCTCCTCAGCCGCTCCAAGCATTGAGTCAGATCGTGAAACTCACTCCCGTTTTTAACCTAGAATGTGGGAGCAACACCTCGATTCAGAATCTCCATGTCAGTTTCCGCTAGATATTCGATCAAATCTCTTATTCATCGCAAGCCAACAGCAGAGGAATCCTGTTCTCCTGGCCTTTCCCTGTAAAAACAGGGTTCTTGGATGAGGGCGAGCCCTGACATGCATCTGGATAGAACCGCCGAGGCGCCTCTGCAGTGGCGCAAATAAACTGCATCATGCAGATTCCCGTTTCAGCCATTGAAAGGCAAAGCCGGGGCATCCCCGGATACTTCTGGGTTCTCTAAGTATCCCTTTTGGGTGACCCTGAAGGTAACTCTACCAGCCCCCAAATATGGTCGGTAGTCTAGAGATGCAAGAGCTCTGATCTACCACCAGAATCCAACAACTCCCCTTCTGTGAGGATCAGCGCCCGTCGGAATATACCTTTCATGAATCCGTCCTCAGAGTCGGGTTTTGGAAGCTCAGGCGCTCATTGAGCGCTCTGTTCTTCTGAGCGCCGGAAAGGCGCTTCCTCCACACGAAGAGCAGCGTTAGCTGCTCTTAGATCGTTGTGACAGGACTGTCACCAGCCTCATTGTTTCGCACCGCATCCAGTGGATTACCCCCTACGGAGCCTTCCGCTTTATGCAGTGGTTTGGAGGAGGGTCCCGGCACGGAGCCCTCATTATTTTTTAAATTGTGTTTGTGTTTGTCAGACCTAAAAAATCCCATGAAAACCTAGGGAAAAAGAAAATACCCCCTGAAGAGGTACAGGGAGTTTTGCCAGTACTCCCTGCAAGGACCGCTCCTTAGTTTAGATCCCACCGATCAGAGATCGTCAGATCCCCAGAGTGGCTAGACCTCGCGATGCAACCCTCCGGTTCACCTATTCCGGACTGTAGTCCGATGAGAGCCTTAAGCTTCCCCACCAGATACAAGGTTTTGCGATCCCTAGGGCGAGAAGTTAAATGATTTGTATCTAAAGTTTTTTTTAGATAATAATTCACTTTCAAAATATTTTGTTTTGAATTTTTCATTCATAATTGATCATTTTAAATTAACGGTTAAATATGCATCTATTCATTTTTAATACTAAAATCACTAAATTGTTTAATTTTTAACAACATTAAAATCGCCTTTTAAAATTAATTTTAGGCTTATATAATGCATTTTTAATGTATATTAACTAAAGGTGTACACTTAAAAATGAAGAAATTGAATGAAAATTTTTTTAATTAAAGGATTATAGAATAACATATTAAAATCTGAATGATTTCATACTTAAAAAAAGTTCACAAGTGAACTTGAAATTTAAAGAAAAATTGGTTTAAAAAATGTGTGGAATTCCCTGCTAAAAATATACATAGGTTAAATTATCCCAAGTGGACTACCATAAATCAAAACTTATTTTCTTCACTATAAAGTAAGCTTTTAATAGTCTTTTATGTACGAAAATATTTCCCCAGGGTTTGGTCGCAAGCAACATTTTGTTACAAAAATTATCAACAATAAAAATATAACGTTACAATATTATACACTGCACAAATATTTCTTCCAAATATAAATGAATTGCAATAGTTTAAAAAATATTAATTTGCAATATAAATATATAACTTTTTTCTTTTATAAGAAAACATTTTTTGCACGTTATTCTACATTTTTTCTGGAGAGAAATGTGTAAAAAATACTAATGCTGGACTTCCTGATGTGGAACTATTGTTTAAAATCTTAAAACAAAATTTTCCTGTAAAAAGAATTAAAAACTAATTCACTTAACATGATATTTTAGAATAAAAGAATACGATATTACAGGAAATCTTATTAAAATAGGTCTATGTACAGAATGTTGAATAACCTTTAAAGACAAATTTCTTTTTGGAGAATAAAATTGTAATTTGCTTACAAACCATCAGATATTTTTAAAAAATCAAGTTTTTATACTTTAGAGAATTATTTATTAAATTACAGTATTTAGACAACATTTTCAAGGTAGGAATTGCCAAAATGCTGAGCTGTTTACGAGAAAAAAAATTTATCCTTTTCTAACAATGAATTTTCACTTTTAATAATTTCTGTAACAATTTTGTTTTTACCAAATCCTAGAAAAATCGTCATGAACATAAAGGCAATCAAAAAATGCATTACAACGCAAACAAAATGAATTGCGGTTCACTGTGACCTACTTGGGATAATTTGACTTAAACTAAAACTGAAAGTTCACAAAAAAACCTGGTAAGCAGAAAATAAAAATCAATGCGTATTTTGACTTTGCTTGACAATGCTATGTATGTCATTTTTTCAGTTCCAGGCACTTTTTTGTGTCCCTGTGTAATTATTCGATTATATTTCTTTAAAATAAATAGTCGATTTTCAATTTAAAGAAAGGAATACCCATTTTTAAAATAGTAATTTTGCAATTAGCGAAAATCCTCATGCGCGCATGTTCGGCATTCTCTCGGGGAATAGAGTATAGTCATGCAGCGTCTGACTAAAGCGGCTCGTTCCACTGAATGATTGGGGCACAGCAGCGGCTAGTCAGTGGTCAAAGCCGTTATAGCCATACGTTGGTCTGTCTACAGCGTCCGCGTGCATTATACTTTAAGGTTTGGCGACGCTCAAAACATCAGTTTATACTCGTTTTCGTTGAGGAAATCGACATCGTTTATTTCTAAAGTATAATCAATTGGGTTTATAATTATCAATGAATATGCAACTCTTCTTAACATCGCTCTAGACGACCCTGGAGAATAGCAATTGTTTACGAAATTTTTATTTCGTGCTTTCAAAAATGTAAGCGTTCGGCATATCTGCTATGAACCTAGTAAGTGACTTTTACCATAGAGGTTATTTTCTGATGCGCATGTATAAAAAAATAGTCTCTATGCCAAACTTCACTTACTAGGCTTTTCCGTTTGACAGAAGATAAGACTTTTCTGCTAATTTGCAAAACGTTTACATATTTTAAATTATTCTACCCTTGCCGGCAGACGTATCAGCACATAATAATCTATTGTGTGCTAAGGTATCTAATCCTATCAACTGAAAATCCTTTCTTTAATTCTTTCAACGCTTCTCATTAAAATTTAAAAACTTCGCTGCCTTGACTTTTTAAACATAATGAGGCGCACAATTATATTTAAGCAAATAAACGAAGAACGATAACACTATAATTTTGAAATTGTAGTCATTAGTTGCTTGTACCATTTTGATCCTACTATGTATCACAAACAATAGTATGTGGTAGCTTTAAATTTTTTTCAAAATTAAATTAATGGTCAGGACGAGAGCCATCTATAACTGTGTTTTTATTGAGCGCGCATGCAAACATTCGATTTTAATCTAATTTAAATTTCTTACATTTTGAACATACCTGTTTATTTTCCTGTTTTTTACATTTTACATTTTGTGTTTCAGTTATCACCGGTTCAAGGGCATTTATTCCAGATTCGTGGAGATGTGACCACTCTTCCCTGATATTAATTATATATTAATTACAACTAAATAAACTTCCAAATATATTTTGACTTCTGTTTTTCTACAAAGAAAAAGCTGAAATGAGTCAGTTTTTAATTTTAAATATCTGAAAAAATAATGTTTATTTATAATAAATAATTGGAAGAATTGAAACGTTTTCTTTTTTTTACAATAATTAATAAATCGTCTGGGAGTAGCCATTTTTTTAAAGTTTACTTTGTTCCAATTTTTTCAGCTATTTCACGTATTTCAACTTAAATGCGATCATAATTAATAAAACAAAATTAAAAAATAAAACTCTTGGGTATTAAGTTTAACTATGTTGGTGAGTAATTATCTTTTTTCTTAGAATCAAATCGTTTTTGATTTTCAATTCAAATTTGTTATGGTTGGAATATCACTTATAATTTTCAATTTTCAAATTGAACATTTTTTATGTTTTATTAATTGATCATTAAAAAAATATGTTCGTTAATATTATTTGTTTTTATCACAAAATGTTGAAAATATACACCTTCTCTGAGTTATATGAACTAATAAGTTTCATTCGAATATATTTTGCAACCAAAATGGTGAATTCCCCACCAAGCCACAATCAAGTAAATTTCAAACAATGAGATAAATTTCAACTAAATAGTTAAATTTTCTACAAAAACCTAAGGTTTAACTCAAAATAGAATAAATGAAAATTCAGTATAGTATTTTGAATGTGTAAGCAAATTAAAACAAATTTTCAATAAAAGTATTCAACTTTAACCCGAACAGATGATTTCGTAACCAAGAGAATTGAATTTCTATCAAAGAAGGCGAATTAGAAGAAGAAAATTATCAAGAAAAAAGTTAAATTTTTAACTGAAGTAATGAAGTTTGAACTACAATCTTAATTCTTCAGTCTTTAGCTAACCGTATATTTTTAGATCATGAATAAATCTCTGTTTATTTTTCTTTTTTTCCTTAGAACTGGAGGTTTCATTGAGTGCCTGACAAACCTACCATTCGTTGCTCTACCCTACCTCCGAATTTAAACGCGATCTCACCAAGAGTGACAGAATGCCATTATTTATCTTAGATTTACAATACTAGAAAATACTCTAACCAGAAAAAGATCAACAATAATGTCATCTACAACACCTGTAGTAAATGGGGTACGATTATCAAACACAGGCTAATATGTAACGTCATCATTAATAGAAATTGTGATCTCACCACACCTCTTGTCATATTGTGGCTTTAATCTCAATCCGCGAAATTGAAACAAACCCAAGTTTTTGAGGTTATGAAAAGATCAATATTCGACAAATGTATCATTTATATAGTCGTTATATAGTATTTAGTGTATGTTCAACAAGAAACGTTCCTCGACTTGTCGATAAAATTATTAGAGATTTTTTAGCGTTTTTTTTTAATTAAAGTACATTCGGAGGGCGACTAATGCGCCGTTGACAAGTTGTTCCAATATCGCCCGAAATGTCTGCGAGAGCGCGCGTGAGGAAAAATGAGCTCTGCGTACGCCAAACGGTTTGAAGCGGTCTTCTTGTGTACCCATCCAAAAGGACCACTTATGACCTACAATACGACTGCTAAATACCTCAGAAAGTCGAAGACGTTCATAACGAGGTGGGTTGATCGGTATAAAGTCGATCAAGCAGTTGACGATCTTCCGGATGGAGGCAAATTAGGATCGACAATGAGCAAGCAGGAAAATGCGACCATACAGCTGTTCGAGCATACCCCACTCTACGGGTACGAGATGCCAAGGTTATTTTGGCTAAAAAGGGAGTCCACATCAGTATCAACACCATTCGACAGCGGTTGGCTGAGGCGAAGATACAGTACCGTAGTATGAAGCAAAAACCCCTGCTCTCAGAAAACCCACAAGGAAAACAGAAGGCAAGGGCTGCTGAAGACCTTGACCGTGACTGGTCGAATATAATTTTTTTCAGATGAAGCGTCGTTCTGAGCATGAGTTTCTATAAAGTATGCCTGGTCTACCGCCGGTACTCGACTTCTTCAGCGAACCGTTAAGCACCCAGTGAAGGTCCATGTTTGGGGATGCTTGGGGATGCTAAAATATATAAACGTGGTCTTCTGAGGTATGCTGAAAAGATGTTTGGAGCCACTACTGGATATTGGATCTTGCAAGAGGATAACGACTCTAAAAATCGATGCCGTCTATGCATCTCCTTGAAAGCAGAAAATGGTATCAAAAATTTGGAATGTCCGTCACAGTCCTTCGATGCGAATCCGATTGAAAGCGTCTAAAGTGTTGCGAAGAGGAAACTTGCGGGAAAACGTGTGACTGCATATAGCAGTCGCAGTGCAAACGGGGAATGAACCCTTTACCACTTAAATGAGTCGAGTTAACATCATGATTGCTAGGACTCTTTCTCCCCCAAATCGAGCCCAGAATCAAGAGGTAATTCACAGGCAAACCGCCGAATCTAGTCCTTTTAGGTTTAGCCGCTGGATTGAAAAACGGACCTGAAGGTGGTCCCAGAGGGTAAATATAAGAAAGTGGCACATTGTGACCCCCCCCCCCTCAGGGCCTTAAAAAATGTAATGTTCTGAGTTAAACTTTTTTCGAACTATTAGTTTCTACGAATCTGATAATCGTGGGAAATTAAACAAAGTACAGCGACTGTGTCCAGCCCAAGAGGGCTCTAGAAGGTTTTTGAAACCCGAGTAAAAAATCTCGCTATTGAAAAGATAATCGAGGACCTTTACGAACCTGTCTGCCAAGATGATACTATGTTACTCTACTTGTTCTTGTTCTCAACACGGGAGAAAGTGTGCGATGCCCCAATGAAGATCTGCCATCTTCTTTGAATCCCGTGAAAGCCCTGCGCTTCGCGTGTGAAATTCCTAAATTGATTGCAAATTGAGACTTTTCGGTAATCATATTTCTTTACTTTCGCCGTTAAAAAATATGAAGGGAAATTAAATTTTGACAACAAACTTTCATTAAATTTTCATTTAATTTATTCCTCACTATTCAAGGAAAATGTCTGGAAATTTCCAGATTGATTTACTGAAATGTAATTATAAAATTAGGCATATTATAATGGATTCGGATGTTGATAGAATTGATGACGCATAGGTTTTTTTTTGGAAAATTTAACACCAGATTTGAAATCAGTGACCCCATGATTCTATGTCCTTTCTCGATTTGCCTCGGATTGCCAGCCTCTGCATCCACGGCTAATCCCTAATCCTTATCTACAATTTAAAATAT
>JAWWLR010000092.1:3786665-3803417 GCA_035041075.1 Acraspis erinacei | reverse complement strand
TCTGTTTAGTTAATTAGGGTGCCCTGTGCGCTACTTAGGGATCGTCAAATATAATTTTTCTTGTATTTGAAAAGTTAGCGTTACAATTTGGCGCCCAACGCGGGGCCCAAAAAAATGAAAGAAAAAAAATGAGGAAAGAAAAACGGTCCCTGAAAAGTTATAAAGTTCATTTCTCAATTTCGATTTCGAATAATACAGAATATTTTATTTTATTCAAGCATATCATTCGTAAATAAGGTTTCTTGAGTATTTAGTTAGCGTTCTCATTTCCCAAATTAAACATTTAATTAGAAATGCCATTAATTAATTGGATGGCAGGCACTCTGGAGTATTTGTTTTGGTATCTGTGTTTACATTTTATACTGATTATTGGATTTCAAAAATTTTATGAATGCTATAGCTGATTATTTTCTTTTTATCAAAAAATACATTAGTATAAATTCGTTTATGACCCAAAAAAAGTTTGCCTAAGCTCGACTTGAACCGTTCTTTCTTCCAAGAATTATCTTGTTTACGATGGAGATCCGTTGAAAACCCGTGGCATAAAAATTCGGACAATTCTTATACTTTCTCAATCATAAATGATGAGAATGTAAAAATTATAAGAGTTCCGAAAAAAAATCCACCTTGCCATTTATAATGTCCACGATTGACTCTTAAAGCCTAAATAATAAACGTCAGGGATAACAGTAGTGTTAAGGTATGAGGTCCAATGTTATATAGCAAGTATCAAATGCAGATGCATGCGAAGTAGTGCGCGGTCAGATAGACAGAGATATCTATTTCTTTCCATAATTTGTTATTCTAGAAATTAAATTTTAAAGAATCTTCAACCGAATATCTGTAAAAATTTAAACGCTAATACCTTTAATACCTTATGGACGCAAATTGTCTACAAGTTTTATATTAAAATTTAGCGATATTGGACGATTCTTGCCTATCGGAGATTCCGCGATTTCTTCTGGAGCCATAAGTTCAATCGCGCCGCTGTTCATGTTTATTTTTACCCGTTTTTCCGAGCCAGCTCTTCTTGAGTATATTCCACGAAGGTGTGTATACTTTCCCTCAACTATTGCAAAGATGTCACCATTAGGCGTTGATAAGACAGTTTGTTCTTCGGTTGGTACGGGCCCACGGACATTATTCTTTCCTTTCACATGAATT
Organism: Acraspis erinacei; assembly: GCA_035041075.1. Classification (NCBI taxonomy): domain Eukaryota; kingdom Metazoa; phylum Arthropoda; class Insecta; order Hymenoptera; family Cynipidae; genus Acraspis; species Acraspis erinacei. Next base: position 3,802,253 of record JAWWLR010000092.1, on the reverse strand, counting down.
TGTTGATCGCGAGGAAAAGTGTACTTTTTAATTTCGAATCGCCGGTTCGGATTGGCGTTGGGAATTAGCCGAACAAATCTCATTTTTTCAGGTTGCAATCCAGCTATGTACACATACCGTTGATTGGCAGGAGGAGATTTTGAGCTGGCACGAAGACTAGGCTCGGCAGGAGGAGAAGATCTGGAGCTGCTACAAAGAGGAGGCATGGCAGGAGGATAATTCCTGACTGCAGAACCTAAAAAAGGAAGTCCGGCATCCACAAGAAAGTTTTCGTGAGAATCAAGTCTTTCAGGAGAATGATCATCTGAATGTATTATATCAAAATTCAATGAGATTGGACGACTTTTGCTTAACGGTGCTTCCGCGCTTTCTTCTGAAGTCATTTCTTTGACCGCTCCGTTGTACATGTTTATTTTCACCCTTTTTTCTAAGCCATATCTTCTTGTATATATTCCACGAAGGTGTGTATGCCTTCCCTCAACTAATGCAAATATGTCACCATTAGATGTTGATAATACAGTTTGTTCTTCGGTTGGTATAGGCCTACGGACATTATGCTTTCCTTTCACTTGAATTGTTGTATCTGGCAGAAAAGTGTACTTTCGAATTTCGAATCGCCGGTTGTGATTTGCGTTTGGAATAAGTCTAACAAATCGGGGTCTTTCAGGATGCAATCCATGTATGTACTCATAGCTTTGATTAGCATGAGGAGGACTTGATCTGAGATGATGAGAAGAGTAGGTAGGTGGAGGCGATCCTGACCCGGAACGAGGAGGAGGCTCGGCAGGCTGAGAAGTACTGAATGAAGAATCTAAAAAAGGAGGAAAATTAGATGCCAGAAAGGTTTCGTGAGAATCATGTCTTTCAGGAGAATCAGAAATTGCGGAACGAGGAACACCAGGAATAGGGGCACCATTAGGTAAGCATTCAAACTGTGAACAGAAATCTGCAACAAAAAACGGAGGATTACGTTATCATTGGGTGTTTCCAGAAACAACAACATATAAGTGTGTGTATAAGTGTATGTATTTACAACAGCTACAATAGTTGAACTATTAGAAGACATTACTGCAAATTTATAACGTTTCACTTTAGGATATGCTTATTTTCATCAGATCTAATCCGATCCTATATACCTTACATTGAACATCAAAGAATAAGAATGTATACCTAGGAAACTCATTTAGCGTACTAGGGTGGAACTGAGCCGAAAGAATTACAGAATTTTGATTGTCAAATTAGTTTTGAAGTGTTTCCAATTCAAATTTACAGTGATGATCGTAGTGCCACGGGCATGAAATTTTACGATGACGTGGCGTAGCCCTAGTTTTCTCAGGTGGAAATTTTCCATATGGTGTGAATTTCGTATCAATATGGACACTTTTCGTAATCCATTATTTTTAGCACACATATTCGAGGTTCTCCCGGAATAATTTCAGACTAAACTTTTGCTAATTTCCGACAACCTTAAATAAAGTTTAAAAAAGTAGCTATAGCGATAAAATGTGGATACAATCGTGCAAATTCTCATTTAAGCATAGCTAAAAATTGAGATTTATTATTATATACATTCTTATATAATCATATTTACCTATACAGTTAAGGATAACCATAAAGAATAAGACGATAGTGGATGCAATCCTCATCTTGCCGAATTAAAAGGAAATAGCGATTGATGTAGAATTAAAGAATTTTGTCAGCAATTTAACTGACGAGTATGTGAGCGCGTAATTAAATTTTATGATACATCTGTCCTATAATCGTTATCTTTTAGATTATTGGTGTCAAGCTTTTATATTCCCATATTTACACCTGATTAGTCAGGTTTTAGTGATCAAATATAATGACTTAAATATGTATAATAACTCCATTTATCATTTCTTCTAGATACAGTTTCCCGTTTGCTCGGAAACAAACCTGACACCTAGTACACCATTGGTACATTTATGATGAATTCATTTTCTAAAATCCTTTCGCATTTGGCAGTTGAATCAATAACCGATACCCCTGAACAAAATATTATAGTGAAAGAATATACATGAAAAGTAAAATTTTAGTCAAACTTTAACTGGGTTATGACAATTATTTGTTTTTATTTTAGTTTCAAAACTAAGTTTAATGTTTAAAGAAAGAATTACAATAATAGAAAGATAATGATCTATTTTAAAAAAAATCTTAGAACTAATGCATGAAAAATCAATTATTTATAATATTTTGAAGACAGTATATCAAATAGGTGAACGAATTAGCTTAATTCATACAGTTGTTAATATATCCTACTAATTTCCGCACCTCTAATAATTAGATTTGGACGAAGAGCAGGGGCTATATTTCCTATTTCATCAGTAGCATCTATCTGTAGATTTAAATATCAACTTACTTATGCCGCTATACTTCTTCCTTATTTAGGGAATCGTATTGGAAAAACTTTTAGTTCCCAGCCGATCAACAATTAATATACAAAAATCTTGCTAAAATAACTTTCAAAAGCAATTCTACTGTTTGTTAAAAATAAACCATTATAAGTCTGCAAATAATGAAGGTATAAGGTGTTTGTGATTTTACAGATTTATTTTCGGCCTTTGGTTTTGCTGATAACATTTTTATTGTTGCCTTTATTGCAACAAGCACTTTTCCATACTTCGTCCGCTGGCTTTCCTAATAAATGTGTAGCATGACCAATCAACTTTGAGGGTTCACTGACAAACGGGCAATCAGCCAATATTCGTTTAATGTTTCGATCTTTGCTGGCGCTAATTTGACCTTTTCTTACTCTGCTATTGTTTGTAAAGTTTGTGTCTTGTATTAGCTACTGTACCCTGTTTGCAAGCTTCGTTTGAATCTTGGAAGAAAAACCTTAATATTATTTCTTTTTAGTTTCCTTTAAAGTCAGAGCCAGGAGGTGCAGCCTGAAGTTAGGGAGGAATTTTAGATTGAGTCTGATAATTAACACCAAAATCTGGAATGAAGATGAGCGAAAGCATGCATATAAATATCTTCATTATTGATGGAATATTTTAAGAGAAGATTACAGGTGAAAACTAAATAAGGTGAATTATATACAATTGACGAAAAATCAGATTTATGGTGAAAGGCAGTCTCACCACGACTTTTTTACTATCATTGCACCTCTCCACAGTTCTGTACACATGCTCTCTTTTACTTTTATCGTCCCCCGTTTTATCCTCTTCACTGCTGATGCTCTTTCTGTTAATCTCGCTCGCCCACCGTTTGCCGCATGTGTAACAAATCCCTCGACCTAGAAATCCTCTAATTCGCTCTAAGTCTTTCCAAATTAGTAGCGAAAGTCTCATCTGCACTTACGTCAGTGAATGCCTCGTCTCATATGCTATCTTCTCTCTCATTACTATCACTATCCCTATCTGATTCACTCTTATCACTAAAATAGCTCTGCCTTATTCTGAAATCACGCTGTGGACTCCGCATAACCGACATCTTGTTATACTCTGTTAAATGATATTAACCTAAACTAGTCTTCAAGTCAACTCCACGATTTTCTTTTTTTATTTTTCTCTTGCTTTCGAAATCAGACGAAAGATTTTTAAATAATTCAAAATTACTAAAGAGGCGACGATTTGTTTGAAAATATAGAAAATTGCGAAAAATTGATTTTTATATCTGAAAATGAATTGGTGCAACGATATATATCTTTAAAGTCTCGCAATTGTTTTTCTGAAACCTTGATAACCTATCATACTTATAAAAACTTATAAAAACAAACACAAATCCAGTAGTTTGAGCTTTTAAGTACTCTTTTGCATTAAAATGAAAACTTTCAAATGATCTAAAAAAATATTGTAAGTATTATAAGTGTCTCAGCTTAGTATTTTACGAAAGAAATTAGTATTAAAAAATAATAGTTTCAATTTAAACTCCTGTATTTAATTAGTACAGCAGCAGGAGAAGCTTAACTTTGCCTGGTTTAGAGGGATTAGTTAAGCTTGTTATTTTATTTCTGGCACCAGTGCTGTTTTTTAAAATGTCTTCTAGTTTTATAGATGCCCAAGTTTGCACCCTTTGAGCCCTAGCTAGCGCTAATTGGATAACAATTTTCTCTGTAATATCTTTTAGGAGAATTTTATAAGAGAAAATAGCTTCTCTAGTTCCTGAAGGACAATGTCTATACTCCAAACCTCCCCAAATCTCAGTGTTGGAGGTTTCGTCTGAAATCTGCTTTGAGGAAACTCTATATGTATGATTTCGGACCTATTGTTCCCAGGCATTGAGTAGATTACAGCCCGCCATGGAATTTAATTATCCATAAGCCACTCTTTCTTTAAGCTTCCCTGATAGAAACTCGAAGATAGAAACTCGTGTTAAATGGACCTGCCTCTATTGCAGGCAACATGTCCACCATTAATTTAGGCTCGATCCAAATTGTTTTATCGTGATAGGCGAAAGGGAAGTCATCATAGTGTTGATGGCTCCTTCAGGTTTTCATACTCTGGAAAATGTAAATAGTTTAGGTAACGGTTGTAATATTAACGGCTTTGTTTTTAGATTAAGATGAGCAGTGAATAACACGTTTGGAATGGCCATCACCGTATCATCGGAATTCCATTTGTTTTATCTGTGATGATTTACTTAAGAACTCTTGTTATCAATGCAAAAGGTAAAAAAGCGTATAGTACCACCGAAATGTATAATGATTTGAAACCAAATCAATCCTTTCTTCGACCGACGATATTTTTATGTGTACCGAAACGTTAAGGATTGAGAGAGGAGCTTTTAATAAAATCAATTTTGAGTTAAACAATGGTTTCTGACTCAATTTTATTTTAATTTATGTTGACCTCGAGACATAAAGAAGAATCTGGGATTGAACATTCATAAATTACCACCGAGCCAATTTTGGCTAAAAGCGTCAATTAATTTCGAGAAGAATTTCCTGGCTGATTTCTCATATCGTATTTAGGTTCATTGCGCTACATTCCCGAGCTGCGGCTTCATGATCTTCCGAGGCGATGTACGAAACATTACCGTCTTATTTTTCATTTTTCATTATTTCTCCACGTACCACGCACCGTTTGTCCGATGGAATAAGAAAAGTAGCTTGATAAAGATGCGTTAGAAAAAATGTCCTTGACGAAGGAATTTTCGCTAATTTTCCTAGACGCTGTTGGCCGTATTTTTTCACAACGGTCAAATTCTAGTGCTAACTTAGGATCCAGATACATTTGCTTATCGTAATTATAATTAACCTTTTGAGTGTAAAAATACACGTATGTTGCATCGGATTTTAGTTTTAAATTCTTGTATATTTTTATGTAAATTTTGTTTCTTATCGGGAGTTAATTTGAGTGAAAGACTCTGGGAGTCTAGGATAAAACGTAGTAAGTGACAGTTTGTACTAGGGTAGAGTATCCTTTTGTCTCAGTTCATTGAAAATCCCAAAGTCGTAAGGCATTCACTTCATTCTTTAGCTTTTCTTAGACAATCGTTGTAGTCCCATTCAAGACATAAGCTTCAGCCATAAGCATCCCGGGCGCTAGTAGCTTCTTAGCCGTTTTAATGTCCTTGAGTTTAAAATTGCTGATTTAATGCATGTATAGAACCCCTTAAGATTGAGAATGAATCTACCTAAACCATCTTTCTTAGATCTAAGAAAGAATAGGGATATAAATTGATGCTTCGGAAGAGTGCATTTTTAACAGCTAATTTTTTTAACAGTTTCTGACCCTCAGTCTTATATCGATAAGTATCGTGGGCAGAAGGGAGGATGGCCGCGGTAATCTAGCTTGAATAATTTGTTAAGACGGTTTAATTTTGTAACCCTTTACGCAATGCAAGGCAAACCTTTTTTAGACAAAGCCTCTAACATCTCTCCTGTTGTCGCCTACGATAATTTTGGTTGAAACTTCCCTAAACTTTCTTAATGTGTTTTTTTGTTGTTTTGCGGAATCCTATAAATATGATTCATTAGTAGTAGCTTCTCGACACTTTATTGATTTTTACCCAATAACATGGTTACGGCTTGACCTGCAGCTGCCATTGCAGTTCCAATTTTGTTGTGAGTTTCACTAAAACCCTTATCACGTTTCTTAACATTATCTGCTAAGAAACTTTCGACCTCTAGTTAAGTAGCGGTGCTTCGAGGCCCTAAAATTCTTTCAAGGCGTATTTATCTCTTATGTTTACAATTTCATCCTTTTTCAAACCTGATTATAGCACTAGTTCTTTACGTGTAGCAGTCGATGGGTGATCTTCCTAAATACCGAGAACGCTGTTATCGAAAACTCGCTTCTCTTGATTCCCATATTAGCCTCGCAAAAGAAAGAACCGATGCGTATGTAGAAATCAATATTAGCTGTATAGACCCTATGTTCAAACTCAATCAATATAATTTGAAGTACATATGTAATGGCTCATTTACAGACTCAGTTTGTTATCTTTTTTTGTAATCGGCATGGTAGACTTAATGTTTAATCACACTGGTACTGGTGAATGACATGCCAAACACTCTTCACATATTAATCCGTTTTTATTGATGACACAGTTATTCAAAAACGCAAATGAGTCAGTTGAAGAAACAGGTGACAAATTACAGAATTACTGGAATTGCTGATTTAAAATTAAGCACAGTTCCTTAAAAATTTACTAGGAAATCCGGAAACTTCTCAAGCCCAAACAAGTTTCCCAAAACTGTTGAATGTGGATGAGCTACTCCAGAAGCACTATAAGGTAGGAGCTTATGAGTCAGAAGACATCCAGAATCATTAGAAGTGATCGAATCAAGCACTGGAAATGAGACCCTGAACATGACTGTGAACGGAAGTGTCCCTTTAAACGCAGGCGGGACTGAGAATGTGAACAGGATCGAAACTGTGTACTCAATTTCGACGTCAAACCGCCTGAACGAGAGCCTGTACATGAATGCCGTTAACGGGAGCGTGAGAGTTAAATACGCTTGTGTTTTCTATGACTTGGGCCAGATCTTTTTCTGCGCCTCGAACTCCCTCGAACTTCTCATTCCAAGCTCCGACTTCTTTCGTGCAGCCTCTCTATCTCCTTGGGCTTTTTCAGACATTTTATAAGCAACGAAAAACTTTAAAGATAATAAAAATACTACTTTCTCCACTTTGCGATGTGACACCACATTACTCCACGAAATGAATGAAGACGGCGGATTCAAACACCGGGGAAGGGGATATTTTTAGATAGGCAGTATAAAATTCTGACGACACATTGTGGAGCGAACTGATAATACATTTGAGTTATGTTCTCGAGCAAGACCCAGTACAATGCGATGTAAGATAGTACTTTCCAAACATAAACAATCCGGGCCGTGTCAACTATTTTGTAATATTACTACTATTAGGAAACATAAAAAATAAAAGAGGTTTCAAATTATTTAAAATTAAATTTTTTTATATTGCCAGAGTGAACCACATTAATTAAGGAATGGATCAGCAGTGATCAGTACATAAGTTGTTGGTTTTTTTAGAAATTATAGTAACATATTTTCTCATAAAGAGGGAGCAATCAATTGTAATGAGAATAGCGCGCTAAAGGCATCAAGAATAATAAAAAAGAAAAGTAAAAAGTAAAAATAAAAATAAAAAAGAATAATAAAATAAATTGTGAAAATTCCACGAGGGTTGTGACAAGCCCGTATTTAAATTTCCAATCTTTGTTGTGTTCAGCTATTCTTGTCTTCAACCTACTATCAGTTTCACGAATATAAAGATACTAAAAACTTTAAATTTGTTTACGTAAACTAGATTTGATAAATTTTCAGTTTTTTTCAGAATAATTTTTATTTATACAAAAATTTTCTAAGTTATTATAATTTTAAAAATAAACCTTAACATCCAAATTTTTCAAAACATTTTTTAATCTCTCTGATAAACTTTCTACTTATGGTAATGAAACAAGACAATCAGTTTTTTTATAATTGTATAACCATTTATTATATTTGCTAGAACTATTGTCAATTTCGAATATTCTTTCTTTAATGAGACCTTTTTATCCAAGGTAATGGATAATTATTTTGTTATATCGTGATTTCTAGATAGTTTAAATTTTCTCCGCTAATTTGTAATCACTTAGTTTTATAGGCCGACCTATTAATACTTTCATTGATGCGATTTTTTAGTTAAATTGATGATGCGCATTGTAATTTAAATATTGACCTGACCATGAAGGTAATCCCCAGGAACTATTGTAATAATAAAAATTGTTCTAATAGCTATTAAAATTTCCGAGCTGGATATTTTTGTTAGATTTTTGTAAGCTTGTAATTTTTTTTTCATACGATCTAAAAGTAAATTTCACGGAATGTTGTCAAACATTCAAAAATTTTTGAAACAGAAGTGATACGAACAAAAGTCGTATGGAAGAAATGTTTTACTTCCTAACATTTGAGAAGTTTTTATTATAATCATCATTATATTAATCGAATAATATTTAAAACCTTTTCAATTTATACTACGATTTCATCCAATGATGGATCAGGAAAAAGTATTATATTAAAATTCATTGCAATTGGACGATTCTTGCCTAACGGTGACTCCTTGATTTTATCTTGAGTCATATCTTCAACAGCACCGCTGTTCATGTTTATTTTTATCCGTTTTCCCGAGCCATACCTTTTTGTATATATTCCACGAAGATGTGCACAATTTCTGTCAAATATTGCAAAAACGTCACCATTAGATGCTGATAATACAGTTTCTTCTTCGGTTGATGTGGGCCACGGAAACTTTGCTTTCCTTTCAACTGAATTGCCTTGTCGCGAGGGAAAGTGTACTTTCTAATTTCGAATCGCCTGTTCTGATTTACGTTTGGATCAAGCCGAACAAATCTGAGGCTTTCAGGTTGCAATGCAGATATGTGCCCAAATCGTCGATTGGCAGGAAGACACCTGAACCTAACACGATGAATAGGCTCGGCAGGAGTAGGCGACGCAGACCTTGAAGGAGGAGGAGGCTCGACAGGGTGAGAAGTACTGGCTGGAGAATCTAAAAAGAGAGGAATGAAAGCCGCAAGAAACTTTCGAGAAAATCATGTCTTTCACACAGGGTGGGGCTTCCACTGCACTTCCAAATTAAAAAAATCTGTCACGAGAGTTGAAAACGGCCTTGCGGCGGCGCTAGTAGTAACTTTGTTCTAAGGACCCTGTAAGGAAGGACGCGCCAAAGTTCCCCCACTCCGACCCCTTCGCCATGACAGTTCTCCCGGAAATACGTAATATCCGGACGCGCATGATTCAAGCGACGTGAAATAAGAAGCGGTAATGGAATACGTTAAAAAATTATTACGATGAGTGAAAATTCACTGCTATTGAGTATTCACATTTTTAAAAGATTAATAGCGCGCGCTTTCTATTTTCATACTCACATTATTGGCTTCTATTGTTATAAATACTGCACTAGAAACTTAATAACCTAAAACAGCTGACCACAGCAGACTGTTGACATCTGTATACTATATCGTGTATTCTCAAAACGTAGGTCTCCGAATTACCGTGTTCACACTGTAGAGCGGAAGTTACAAATACTTTTCGGTAGCCAATAGGTAATAAGCAGCCTCGTTGACGCGTCCTTCATTATAGGGTCCTTATGTCTGACTTTTCCAGTCAGCCACCTACTGGACCCCGCCGGTACTAAATCAGGGATGTACGTCAAGTAGCGCGCGCCTGGCTAAGGATAGACGTGGATAAGCGAAGAATTCGGTTAGATAGAAAAATAGGATTCAAGAAGATAGGGATATCTCATATTTAAAAAAAGATGGAAATGGATTCACTTGGATAGGAAAATAAGGATTAGAAAAGAGAGATGAAATTTAAGATTAGACAACGGATAGAAAAGGATAGAGGTGGATAAGCTGTGGAATCATTTGGATGCAAAGACTGAGATTCAAGAAGATATGGCTATCTTATATTTCAGAAAGGATGGAAATGGATTCACTTGGATAGGAAAATAGTGATTAAGAAAGATAGAAGAAATTTGTTCTTGCCCAACGGATAGAAAAGGATATAGGTAGATAAGCTGTGGATTTCTTTAGATAGAAAGACTTGAATTCAAGAAGATGGGCTATCTTAGATTTTAGAAAAAAATATAGAAAGATGCAATGAGATAAGAAGATAGGGATTGAAAAAGAAGGACAAGATTTTGGATTGTCTAACGGATAGAAAAAGATATTCGTGGACAAGCAAAGGATTCATTTGAACAGAAACACTATAATAGGGATTTGGAGTGGAAAGAAAAGGATAAATGAAAATAAGTGGCGGATACATATGGATAGGAAGATTGGGATTCAAAAGAATAGAAGTGATTGTAGATTGGAAGAAAGATAGAAAATGATCGACGTGGTAGACCTGGGATCAAGATGGATACATCGGTTCTTTCCATTTCAATCTTAAAGATAGGAAATGATTCAAACGGATACAGATACTATTCATTTACTTTCAGCAGGGTCATACAAAAAATTTCATTAAAATTAGACGCCACATTGGATCCGCCATATTGTTTTTGAAATATTTGAAAATTAATTAAAGGTCAGGGAACCAAGGAACAAAATATAAATAAATCTCTATTGAAGTCGGGAATTTTTTTGAGTTTAACATCGCCATATTGGATCCGCCTTTTTGTTTCCAAAACTTTCGAAAGCAGATTGAAAATCAAAGAGCCAAAAAAACGCCAAAAAGTTAAATTTAGTTCAAGCATTTTTTGAGTTTTTTGTCATTGTATTGGATCTGCCTTTTTGGTTTTCAAATATTCGAATATGAACTTAATCATAAAGACCCAAAGAACCCAATGCAAATAAATCTTGATTCAAATCGAACAATTTATTAGTTTTTTGAACAGCTTATGGCATCCGCAATTTTTTTTTTAAACTTTTAAAATTATTTGAAATCAGCACGCCAAGAAACTTATTACAATAAATTTTTATTAAAATGGAACCATTTTTTAAATTTTTAAGTCGCGATAGTGGATGCCCGATTTTCTTTCCGAATCTTTCCAAAATAGATTTGAAAGCAGCGAGCCGAAAAATTCATAAAAACAAATTTTTATTGAAATTGAAGCATTTTTTTAGTTTCTCAGTCCCCCCATTGGATGCGCCATTTTGTATGAAACTTTCACAAAACGATTTAAAATTATCTACTCAACAACTCACACAAAAACCAATTTCATTTGAATCGAAGTACTTTTTGGTTGTTTCTGGTCATGATATTGGAACGGCCATTTTGTTTTTTAAATATGCCAAAACAAATTTAAGATCAGTGAGCCGAAAAGCGACCCGCGAGAAAATTTTCATTAAATTTAAACACTTTTTGTATTTTCTTCGTTGCCATTTGGATACGCTATGTCATTTTTAAATTTATCAAAAACGAATATGAGATCAGCGACTTAAAAATCCTAAGCAACCAAATTTTTATTAAAATCTAACAATTTTTATAAAATTCTCTAGCTTTTTGAAATCCAGGCTCGAATTCTGTTTAGTCCCTAGGGAGTAAAAGGTTCTCTTCACTACTTTGGAAGTAAAAAAAGACATGAGAGGTAAATAAAAAAAATTATCAAGCAATAAGCGATAAGTTGCTGAAAATTACAACAAATTGCCAGAAATGACCACAAATGACCATAAATTTAGGAAAATTGTTAGAAACTCGGAATTTCCATTAATTTTTGAGTATTTAAATAATATGTTATTTTTTAATATTTTCAAGATGTTTGGTAATTTACCAAATACCATAAGTTACCATATTTTTAAAAACCTCTTAAATTCGTGCTTAAATAAAAATGAATTTAAAAAAAGAGTTTGTCTAGAAAAGTTTTTTTTTCTGTTTTTTAAAAATAAATTAGGACCTTTGCATCGCAGTTGCAATTTATCAAAAAATAATTAAAAGCAGACTTAATTTCCGAAAACCGTAAAAAGAATACACTGCACAAGCTCTAATGGAACTGCAATTTTTTGTGAAGTATACATTTTTGGACATTTATAAAAGTACGATAAGTTTCTAAATTTCTCAAAACTTCTGTTAATTTATACATTTTTTTGGTAATTTATAAAATAATAAGTTCCTCAAATTAAAAAATTTGTTGTTGCCTTAATAAATACCATAAATTTCCAAAAATTTTGGTAATTTATAAATTTCTCACGAGTTCCTGAAATTTTTAAGTTTTAGGTTAGTTTATAAATTTACTGTACATTTTAAAAATTACAAATCTTTCCGCATTTTTCCAAAATTTCTTCGATTTATTTTTCCTGAAGTGATTTAGTTCCTTACCATCTATTTTAAAATTTATTTCAAGTGTAAATTTACTGTAAATCTATCAAATTTTTCCAATTTCCCTGATTTTACCAAATTTCCGAAATGGATTTTTAAACGAAAATAAGTTTTTAAAAATTCTCTATATAAACAGAAACCTTGTCTGGGCTAGAAAAAAAAATCGTTTGAAATTTGACTAAAAAATTTGTTATTTTCATTTTCCTAAAGTAACTTAGTTGCTATCCCACGTTTTTAAAATTTCTCTAAAAATAATAATTTTTTGAAATTTATAAAATTATTACAATTTTCCCAAAATTTGTCATTAGCTTATTAAAATAAAATGATATGGTATTATGATAATGATATATTATCCAATCCAATAAACCATTAAAATAAATACCACAAATTAAACATTTTTTTCTTAATTTATTAATTTACCATAAGTTCATCAAATCTGTTGGTAATTGTTAAACCATAAATTTTATAAATTCTTAGTGATTTATAAATTTACAATAAATTGCAAAAATTTGAAATGTTTCCGTGATTCTTCTGTTTCTAAAAAAAACTTAGTTTCTGTACATCGTTGCCAAATTTGGTCAAAAATAATTTAAATGAGACTCAATTTACTGATTATCTAAAAAAAATCGAAAAATTTTCCTTTATAAATTTACTTTAAGTACCTGAAATTTTCAATTTTTTTGGTAATTTTTAGATGTACGATAAATTTTTTAAATTGTTGTTAATTTATAAATTTACAATAAATTAAAAATTGTTTAAAATATTTAATTAATTTCCCAAAATTTCCTAGATTGATTTTTAAACCAAAATATAGTTTCCAAAATTTCTCCATATAAGTAGAAACCTTGCCTGTGTTTTAAGAAAACAACTAAAATCGTGATACACTATTTTATAAAAAAAATTTGATTAAAAATTTTCTATTTTATTTTTCCTGAAAATAACTTGGTTCCTATACACTTCTGTTCAACTTTTTAAAAATATAAGTTAAAGAAGAATCAATTTTCGAAATATTAAAAAAAATCAATAACCAATTTATAATTTGTAGAACGATAGTTATGGCCTCCTGAATGAGTCCTGATTTTATACATGATAAAATATTTAGTAATTTACAAAATTGCCATAAGTTCCTGAAAATTTAAATTTTTTAGTAATTTATGGATAAACCAGGAATCAATTTTTTATAATTTATAAATTTACCGTAAGTTTCTGAAATTTTTTATTTTTTCGGTTATTTATAGGTATACGATAAATTTTCAAATTTTTGTTGTAATTTATAAATTTATCATACATTTCTAAAATTTGTAATATTTCCGTAATTTTCGAAAATTTCCTGGACTGATTTTTAAATAAAAATAAAGTTTTTTTTTAATAAATTTCTTGTTCTGCTTCATGTCATAACTGCAGTTTGAGAGGATTGTATTTTTTTTAAATTTAGCAAATTAAGTTTTCTTGACCTTATTTTTAAACACCTTGTAACTGGAATGTAGGGAATTTTTAAAAAATATTTCCGTAATATTTTGAAATTTCCTAAATTGATTTTTAAATAAAGATAAAGTTTTTTTAAATTTCTTGCTTCTCCTTCATACCATAAGTGCAGTTTTAATCAAGCTACAACATTGTTCTTTTTTTTAGATTTTTAGAAAATTAATTTGAAGAATTCCTGAAAATAAAACCAAGAATCTATCTACCAAATTTGAACAATCACCATAAAACGTTCCCATTGCAATGTGCAAAAAAATGCCTTTTTCTTTCCCCAAGAAAAAGGAAAAGAAAAAAATTAGTTTTCCAGTTGGATAAAAATAAAAAGGAGGAAACTAAGTCTGCTTAAACCTACATTTTAACACCTTGGAAGTGTTATGTACCGGAAAAAATATTTTATAACAACTGAAATTAAAAACTTGTTCAGCAAAATTTTTTTTCAAAAGACTGTTGCGACAGTTATATCTTCTAAAATTAATCTTTGAAAACGTTTCTTAGCATGCCTAATATCCTAATGCCTAATAGGTATACCTTATACCCCCCTCCCCCCTTCAAATAGAAAATTAAGTTTTTTAACTGGTCTCACAATTTTTTTTAAATTTTGCTACCAAAATAATTCTGTGGTATGATACTAATGAGAAAAGAAATAAACCGTGAAGTACCACGTAATATGATTGATTGAATTAATTTGAAAAGTTAATTAAAAATTCTTGTTTGGAGAGTATTTGATTAATGTGAAAAATGTGTATATTTTTTCAACGTTACGAAGCATCGATCTTTTTTTTTTCGTTGAAAAAAGCAGTTATTGGGGAGGGGGTGAAAGAGGGTTCAGGGGTGACTTGGAAGTGGCTGAGCTTTTTACGCGGACCTGCATCATGGCTGCCGGAACTACAAAGGGAAAAGCTTCTCCCACTCCACTTTGCTTTTGTTAAAATATTAATATCGCGCGGAAGTCTGTCGCTTTCCCTGGCCCGAGTCAAGGCTTGCTTTGTACAATTAAACTTAATATCTTTATTATATCAGCGCACAAGTTTGATAATTATTATGTCTATGGCGGTAAATGGCGAAGTTATGGTGATTCGAGCCCTGTTAATTTATTAGCGCTACTAACAGAGTATGAGTATTAGCACTTTATACAATGTAATTTTATGCAAGTAATGGTCCATTTATTTCCAGACTCATGAAGAGATTTAAGTGCCTGTAATAAATATTCCTTTTTTTATGATTATTCAGCGAAAATTATTTTCAGTAGACTGTTAGGCACTTCTGTAGGTATTTTCAGAGTAGAGAATTACTTTTTTCACGGTCAGTAAAATTGAAAAGTGTGAAATATAAATCTCAAATTTTTCCCATTTAAGGGCATGTTCTACGGTGAACACGTGACCAAACCAGTCCTCGGTTATGAAATTTTTGTTGGTGTTCATCATGTTTAAATGCCATTGCCTTTGGACATGGTGAACATCAAAAAAAATTTTTTACACATTTATTTTTTACGCGGATAATTTTTTTCAAAATTTTTACCTTAAATTAATATCCAAACGCGATTTATTGTCTCATGTCATATATTCTAAACTTTAAGATCTTTCAAATTCTGAACACGATATCTCAATCCGTATGGACGTAGTGAGCAAAAAGTGAAAAAAATTGTACACATTAATTTTTTACACGGATAATTTTTTTCAATATTATTACTCAAACTAAAGTTACAAACGTAATTTATTGTCTAATTTCATATATTCCAAACTTTGAGAGCGATATGCAACAAAAATGAACCCCACTTGCTGAAAATGACCCAAAACTAGAACTGAGCTCCAAATGACACCACACTTGGGGGTCGAAGGGCTCTCAATTCTGATTGA
>JAWWLR010000092.1:3769111-3782966 GCA_035041075.1 Acraspis erinacei | reverse complement strand
GGGATTTTAGACGTTAACTTTTCAGGGGGCTCTATAGGCTCATAACATAAGGTGGTTTTGAATCAACTATCTTACATCACTCGTAGTGTTACACACGTCCTTACGCGGGGAATTCAATGTTCACATCACGAGGAGAAAAAACCATGGCCTTTGGCCATGATTTTACTAGTCGTCCTGCGAAACTTAAACTTTCGAGAAAATGGTAAATTTGTTGAAAACATATTATTTGGTGTGTTACCAATACCGTTGGTCGTATGTGGTCATAGTTTAAGATTATTGAGGGGTTTAAATAATTTTAAATTATAGGGGAACCCACGAAAAATTCGCATAGACCGATATTTAAAAAATGTATGTTTATTAATTTTACAAATATTCTCTAGTAAAGTTTTAACGCTGTTTGAGGAGCATTAAATATATACACTGCAGAAGAAAATTAGATCTAACCAAATGTTTTTTAAATTTTCTTTTTATCTAACGATTTAATTACTTAAGTTGAACACATATTGTTATTTATTTACAATAATAATTTCATACTTTTTGTTTCGATCAAACCATTTTTTGTATTGAATAAATGTCTTAGAGGCGCATGAAGTCACCGTGTGCAAATTCTATATATATATATATATATATATATATATATAATTTCTTTCTCCTGATAGAAACAGTCTTGAGCGCAGTTATATGAACATGCGGAAAAGTATGAAAGAAATTTTTCTTGTAATTCGGTTTTTTTTGTTAGCTAAAAAATGTTGTTTACAATTATTTTTTATTTAGAAACTTATTTTCAACTGATTAAAAGTTTTTTATAAAGATCTTTTTTTCTTAAGAGAGATAGGTCTTTTATCCATTTTTAAGTTCAATAGAGCACTTCGAATACGTGTAACAAAAAACAGTGTCAATCACTGTTACTGAATCTGCCTCTGCTAATATCATATTTTAATTTAAATATGAGATCCCACAAAATAATATATAAAACCCCAAAATATCAGTTTCAGCACGTCCTGCGACACTTTATGAATCATATTATGCATCTAAGCAAATTAAAATTGCACCCATACAGAAATTACGCACAGTGATTCATTCCTGTGTAGAACATAAGTGATAAATTCTCGGTAAAGTGTGTGGAATACCGAGGAGACACGATAACTCTGAATTCTATGACTCACGCCTCTCTCTGACTGAAACTTTACTTGTATAGTTGTATTCACCAGCCAAGTCGAACATAAACTTAAAAAAAAACAAATTGTCAACAAAATTGCACAAGAAGGCTTATGAAGAATTAAATTCCTTAAACATCTGCACTTTTTAATAAACAAATACTCAAGAAAATCGATTTGGGAAGAATAATTGCACAAAAAGTGTTCAAATAAGAGGAAAATGTTTTCAAACAGCACTGTAAAATGGCTCATTAGCAACAGATATATGACAATTGAAAAAAGATAGACGTTATTGTGTCATCATCTTCTGTTTGGTTCTTTTGCCTTTCTCAAAAGTTGGATTCTTGTTCAACCAAAAAATTAAATAATTATCATAATCTTATATGAAAATGAACAAAAACATTCAAAATTTTCAGGGCGTCATGTGGTTTTTATACTGTGTGAAATGAATTAAAACGATGCGTGAAATTCATTCTTGTTCTCTGTGATTTCTCTGTTGAATGCAGATCTATTTAGTGATACTCCAGAAGTGGAGATAATGCTTGTTTGCGTTTCTCAATGTCATTAGAAGCACCAGTACTGCAAATGTAATAGGCAATTAAGAGCATTTTATTACCTTTAATTATCTTGATGTTCTAATATTTATTACTCTCCAGCCAAACTTCATTGGGTAGAAATGCATTTTTTCAGGATTCATTTCTCATTATAATCTGTATAAGAAAACTTACAGAATATTGGAAGCTCTGGAAATGTCGATTATCATTTCTTTTTGAAATGTGAAGAATTATCTTAGTAAATTTCTGCGTGTTTTACCAATTCAGATTGAAATAAATTGATCATATCACGGTCTTATGTGATTAATATTGATTGACTTTCCGCTCCCTTTGGGATTTAAAAAAATATGCCCGCTTCGCGGGCACATTCCCATTGCGCTCGGCGCTTCGCGCCCAGTTTGAGCGCACCCACGGCGCGCGGGTACGCTCTCGCGCTTCGCGCTCGTTTTCGTACGTTTTATGCGTACAATTAAACTACATTTTTTCAAATATCATAAATATTATAACTTAAATTGAAGACTGTGATTCAAACTTCTGAGGAATTACAGCCCAAAATTGTAACTGAAATTTGGTTCGATTTGTTTTTAATGAAGGTTCTCAAAGCACGTACGGCTTTGACGATTACATTCTCATTGCGATTCCTCAATTAATTTTTTTTTAAATAAAATCAACCCAAATAGTAATTCAGAGAATCCTTCGAAGAATAAAATGAGGCCTTGATCATTATGATTAAATAAAAATTGTAACTTTTCCCGAAGGAGAAAGAAAAAACTAAAGCTTTAGATAACTAATAATAATAGATCTTAAATATGGTCGGTATACCAAAATATTGTTGGACCAGTATACCGACAACATTTAAGATCTATTATTTGAATTTTTTACCTGGTCGACACTCACTAACATCAACTAATGTTATCTTTAATTTATTGTTGTGAATTACATTTTAAAGTAATTTAAATGTAGGTACATATTTACATGGATAATTAGGCAATCGCAATAAGAATCATACAAAGTTAGTTTTACAGTTTTTTAAGCACTATAATTATGTTGTGGTTGAAACTTATCTATCAACATTATTCCAAAACTCTTTGAGATTGTGCGACGTTTGCCTAAGGGAGATTCCGCTATTTCTTTTGAGGTCATATCTTCAACCAAGCCACTGTCAATATTTATTTTCACCCGATTTGCATTCCGGTATGGAGAGTTGGGATGTCTTATTCTATACATTCCACGAAGAATTGTGTTATTATTTTCCAATATTGCAAGGACGTAACCATTGGAAGTTGATAATACAGTTTGTTCCTTGGTTGGCATGGGCCCAAGAGTATTACTTTGCTCTTTCACTCGGATTAGGTCATTGCAAGGAAAAGAGTATCTTCGTATTTCGAATCGACTATCTGGATTAATATTGGGGATAAGTCGAACAAATTTAAGTTCTTCAGGTTCAAACTTATATCCTAATATGGCTAAAGAAGAAGGAATGGCAGAAGGAGACCTTGACCTGGCACGTAAAGGTGGCTCTGCAGTTGGAGATGACCTGGCCGGAGATTCCGGAAAATGAGGTTTGGCAGGAGAAATGTTCCTTTCAGGAAAATAATTCCTATCTAGGCAATAAGGAGTTCCAGAGCGAGGAACATACGGAATAGGGGCGCCATTAGGTAGGCACTCGAACTCAGAACTCAAATCTGCGACAAGAAAGAGAGAATTATATTTTCCAAGTGTATATAAGGAATACCTAACCTCATTTTGTCAACAGAGTTTGCAGAAATGTATTATTGTATTCTTAATTTCCTCCCCTGGTCCCGGCGTATTGTGCAAAAGTAATTAAGCTCAAGTTCGGTTACACTATTCACCGAATTTAAAGTTCCCCGGCTGAGGGGGAGATCGAAGGTATGACGAGGAAACATAACCTACATTTTCGAATTCTACAGTTATTAACACACGAATTCTATATTCTTCCAAAATAAATTCACATTAAATTCGTACAAATTTAAGAGAAACTAAAATAAACCCTACAGTAGAATAAAATTTGGGGTAGAATGTAGTTTAAATCGGAAAAGTTATTTTTACGGCCAGCTTTAAAAACTAAACTTAAAATGATAGATATATTGTATTATTATATTTACCAATAGAACTGAGGATTATCGTCAGGGATAACACAGGAGTAGCAAGAATCCTCATGTTTTCTAATTGGAACAAAAATGGACTTACGTATAATTGAGAAATTTGATAATCAATGCCAGGAATCACTATTCAGTTTCTTCATTATATTGTTAAATTCATCTATCTTAATATTGTTATCTCAGAGATTATAGACGTCAAGGTTATCTTCCTCCGATACTTACATTTCATTAGTTTTTTTCAAGAAAAAAATGTAGTCTTGAAATTTGTTTAAACTGATACCACAATTTATTAAATCTTTCAGGCTCAAGCGAAATTCATTATTTACATTGCTAATTTATATATGTGATGGCTAACAAGGTCAACATTTTAATTGAACAAATTTTAATTTAATTAATCTTGAACTCAGCGCTGCAAACCAGCCGGGTATTTTGTAACAAATATAAATCAAAATAATAATTATTAGTAACTCCCATTTAGAATTAGCTTTAAAAAATCGCTTTTAATCGATAGCAATCCTGTGGAATTCTTTAAAATCCCATGGAATCTCATGCAATGGGCATGTTTCATACATTCTACGGATATTCAAAAAAGGTCAAATCAATCAAAGGTGTTTTATATAGGAGAAATTCAAATCCAAATACTAGATGATATAATTAAGAATTTATAATAATTTATAATAATGGAGCGGCAGAAATGGAAAATGGGTTGATACTGAGCTTTTAAGTACGGGAATTTCATTTCAATCACGAACTCGTCTGTCACTCCGGCTGGTGATGCCCCAAAAATAGGATACTTGTTATTTAATAGCAAACCTACACGCTGACTTTTTACTTTGTATCGCTTTTCGACTTCTTCTAGAACAATGTCCTCCATTTGCAGACCTCTCTTCATGGCTTCTTCAGCTTTAAATTTATATGCTCCTAAAATTCTTTCCTCTAGCGACCATTGTTCAGTATTACATACTGATATTTCCTGGATTTTAAAAGCAGTTGCTCATCCGAATCTTAACTCATACCACAAAGACGAAGTCGATTGAATCTTGCCTTCTTTGCTCAGCATTTGAAAAAGAATCAACCGGCAGGTTTTTTGAAAAAAAGATAAGGAATTTTTTGGTAGATTTTTCTGTTCCCATGTCTAAAACCTTGCGAGACAAGTGATACAAAGATAGAGCCCTAACCTCATCTAGTTGTGAAAAATGACCCACAACTAAAAAACTTGCCTTCTTTTCTCTTGCAATACTTAAAAATGCATAGAAGATAGCTCTTCACTTTTTCTGTGAAGCTACATTAAAAATGCTAATGTGTGCTTACAGCCACCTATAACGAAAAAGATGTCCTTGAAAAAAATACGTATAACAAGTTGTATAATGAATTCAATTTTTAAGGCTAATTTATCAATCGAAATACATCTTTATTACCAAATTTTTTTTAACTTAACAACATTTTGGTAGTTTAAATTTTCCCGCGAAGAATGAAGCCAAAAGTGTATAGCCAATCTTTGCGTTTTGCGAAAAATGCCGCTAGTCGGATCCATGTTCCAACTTTATTAAGAAAAAAAACATGCTTCTTATTAAATATGAAATTCTTTCTTCATGGAATAAATTATTGAGGCACTAAAGAACCAAATGTCTTTTTATCTCATTTCATGCAACATCCCAGTTCTATAGCATCCCTTAAAATCTCATATAATCTTTTGCAGCGCCTCGCAATCCTTTAAAATCCCATAGAATCCTTTTCGATCTCATGTAATTCTTCATAATCTCTTGTAATCTCAAGCAATATTTTGCAATAGCTTGTAATTTTTCTACATTGTACGCAACTATTTATAATCCCTTTTAATCTCATAGAATTTTAATTAATTATTTTTCACTCACACGCAATCTTGCAATTCTAACGACAAAGTACTTAGGAGCCATTCACAAAATACGTGATAGATTTTTCAGGAACTTCTGACCTCCTCCCCCCTTGCGTGATACTTTTTCCATTGGTCTTAACATGGGGAATGATACGACGGTAGACACCCCTCCCCCTAAACGTCTCACGTATTTTGTGAATGACCCCTTATTCTGATGATAACGTATACTGGAAGAGAAAATTAAAATACCTGACAAAATTAAAAAGTGACCAAACTGTCAACCTTAAATTAGAGATTTCTACCAAAATGTTTAAATCGTAAATCTTCAATTAAAAGAGATGAATTTGTGTCGAAAGAAATAAAAGAAGAAAGCGATTCGGGAAAGGCAAAAGTGAAGAAGTTGATGAGGTAAATTTGGATTTAGGTGAAAGTGAAAGAATAGGAGGAATTGAAGAGGACTTGGAATGTAGAAATAGAAATAGAAAATGGTTGATCTAACGGAGATCGATGATTAGGAGGAGGAATGAAGAGATAGAAAACATGAAGGAAGGATTTTTAGTTGCTATTAGAAAATGGGACAAGATAATGCTAACTGAAACGTGGGTCGATTAAGATTACTAGAAGGGCTTGAAATGAAAGTTACTCAAGGGATATCTGTGGACGATGCAGGAAGCGAGGAATGAATATGAGAGAAGATTGAAAGTAATCAGGGATTGGATTACCAGAATATTTTGTGGGCAGAGGCGTGATATCTGGCATGAGCAAAGTGAGACGTTTCGAAAAAATGCGAAGCACAGGGAGATGCACCGAGACGGCAAACTCTTTGGAACCTGTTAGGAGAAAAGGGGTGGTTTATTCGCTATTGAAAATATGAAGTGAGATGAAGAAGGGAAACTGACGTTTAAAGGGAAAAAATAAACAGTTGTAGATAGCATTCTAAAAGAAGAAATAATAAACAAGACAAAACACGCAGTAAGGCCAAGAGAAGAGGGCAATATAATAGGGGAAAATGAGAACACGAAAGATTGTTTAGCGATAAAAGGCAGCTGAAAAAAGAAGTTATTTAGAAGAGGTAGAAAAGCGATAGGGGAAGAAATCTCGATGAATGACTGGCGTGAGAGAGGAAGGATGGAAGATTTGTAACAAGGTTTGGTGAGAAGATCGGTGGCCTAAGGCATAGAGGAGAGGTTTGATGTTACTGTTAATTAGGAAAGGGAGGACAAGAATTTTAAGGGCTATAATACATATAGAATCATTAATAGCATTTTTTATTATTTTAAATTTAAGTACATGGTGTAAAGGTCTCGCGTAGCATGCTATTTTTGCTAGTTGATAGTTGGATATGATTCTAGTTAATTTTAGCATTTTGATTCCACTTGAAATTATAAGTAATATTATATTTCAGTCCTTTTCGTTCGAAGTAATATAACTATAATTTGGATGAAGGTCCTTTACATGAATTATTTCAAAATTTCTTGAGATTGGGCGAGCCTTGCCTAGAGGAGATTCCGCGATTTCTTCTTGAGTCATATCTGTAATTTCACCACTGTGCATGTTTATTTTTACCCGTTTTTCAGTCGGATATGGAGGCTTATGCATCTGTCTTACTGTATACGTTCCACGAAGAATTGTATTCTTTTTCTCTAATATAGCAAATACGTCACCATTCGATGTTGATAATACATTCTGTTCTGTGGTTGGCATGGGAATAAATACATGACGGTATTCTCTCAAATGGATTGTTTTATTGCTGGGATAGGTGTACCTTCGAATTTCGAATAGACGATTCGGATTTGTTTTGGGAATAAGCCGAAGAGGTCTAAGGTTTTCATCTGTGAGTTCATATAGGCGTATTAGGGGGATCGTGGGTGGAGGTGACCCGGACCTAGACCTGACACGAAAAATAGGCTCAGCATGATGAGAAGACTTTTCAGGAGAACAATGTCTATCATAAGAAGAAGACGGTTTGGAAGATGGATCATGCGGAATAGGATTACCATTAGGTAGACAGTCGAACTGCGCACTCAGGTCTGCAACAAAAAACAGAGAATGACATTGCCGTTGTGCATTTATCCACTTGTACAAGAATGATTAAATACGCTATGGTTTATCACAAAAAGGCAGAAAATTTCATTCCGATTTTAGGTCTCTCTCCATCGATGAATAAGTCAGAATCGTCCGACCGAATTTTTATGGATACTAATTGTATACACTAGCTAATCGCACATATTTGCTTGTTTCTTATTTAACATAAAACAACGACCCAAAGGACTTACAACACAAAACTTTACCTGTCACCGGAGGTCAGATCATGATTTCAAACAGAAGAGCGCGTGTTCCAAGAAGTAGGCACGGAGTCGACGGTACCTGTGCGCTTGAGAACAACCAGGCCTAAGGCGTCCTGGACCTTGCCATCATACTCTATGAGTCAAACCGAGGTCAATGCGCCACCTTTTGTCAGCCTATGTAAATTAAAATATGTCTCATTCTCAATCGATCATCTGTGGTTGATGCAGTATCCGTCTACGAGATCATTGCGATGAGTACCGATGCTTCCCGTCCCGCATCACTCCTAGTTCAGTTCTTGCAGCTATAGGCGCGTGGGTATTCATCATGATTTAGTTGATTAAAATAAAAACGTACAAAGAAACTACAAAATTCCTGATGGATGCTCGATGCATGGATGAAGAATAATTTAGTTCAAGCTCTGATTTCCTCAGACTTACTCTCAGAATAGAAATTAGTACGATTTGTAACTTTTATGCGAGTGCGCTATGCAAGCTAAAGATGACGAATTATCAGTAATAACTGGCCAGTAGTCATCCTTATTTTTTGATTGCGGATACTAGATTTGATTAAATTTTGCTCATTTAATTATTAAAAACCTGAGTACACTTTTAAAGAATTTATTTGGATCAACTAGTCAGCTAGCTAGGAATTTTCGGAGCCTAAAATAATTATTATCTAGGATATTGAAGTCTTATCATTACCCCCTTAGATAGCCCTTCTCCATTCCCAAAATTTCAAGCCAGTAGGCTGTCTTAGTCTGGCGCTCAGACTAGGTTCTAAAGGAGTAGTATACTGCTTATAAAAATATTAAGAAATTATAAATACGCCAATACAAAAATAAAAAACCGACGAAATCAAATTTTTGATCATCAAACTAATGCCTTCTCAATAGGATGGGAATGAAAAAAACTATTATGTATGTCTAATGTGCTTTAATTAAAAATAATAGTAATATCATAAAGGTTCCACGTTTACTTAATTAACCAAATTTAAATGTTTGATTGTTCTCTATCTTTACAAACTTTTGGTAATGTTTCCTTTTAGGTGAAGTGGGAAGGGCGGTGGGTCAGAGTAAATTTAACGTCGATCAGAGTAAATTAAAGGTATCCTACAGATGGGGTGGGATACAAAAAAAACCTTATGTTGTAATTAATGGACAAAACCTTAGATATTTGATCGTTTTAAGTGAGATGTTCCAAATAGGAAGTGTCCCATATTGTAAGAATTCTGTAAAAACAGGAACAATTCTTAAATTCAATTTAGTTTACTACGAAGATTCGGAAAGTGGATTTAGTAGCTCAAATTTTGATTCGCGTATAGTTTAAATATATACTTAAAATTACAGATTTATTATATTATCATATTCACCAATTGAATTGAGGATAGCAGCCAAGGACAAGACGAGAGTAAATACAATCTTCATCTTTTCAAATCAGACGAAAAATTAATTAATCAATTAATGAAGCATTTTATTCCCAATATAACTTATGTATATTCTAGTGCCTCATTTGACTATACAACACACATGGCGAAAAGTCATTATCTCGTGGAAGGCATGCTGGCTTGACCTTCTCAGATATTGACATTACAGTTAAGCATGCTTCAAGGACAAAAATGATTCTATCAAATTTGTTTTAACCATTATCGCAATTTTCATAAGCATTCATCTTTATGTAAGCTTTTCATTTATTTAATGTTTATAGAAGGTTTTTATACCGAAATCTGTATTGCGTCATAGATTAGGACGTAAGTATCAATTTAGCTTCTTCTTTTGAATTTGGGGAGGGGGTCATAAAGAAGGTGTGTTGTTGAATTTCCTCTAGATAGATTTTATATCTTAAGCAAATATACCTAAACCTAGGGACATATAATATTACATTCACCAATACATTACAGATACATTATCAGATATTTACATTTAATTAGAATCAGTTTTAAGGTAAATCTGGATAATAAGAGTTTTTAAATCGTAAGACTTCAACCTTTTAAACAAAAAAGGAGATAATTCTGTACCAAATTGAAGATTATATCAGATATGATTAAAAAATAATTATTGTTTGAAGCTTCGTATCAAGGGATCACATTCTTCAAAGATTTTGTGCGATATGATTCTTCATAATTTTTTTTTGTATAAAAATATAGCTCACATTTTTGTAACTTCTCAGAAGTACCATTTTTTAAAAGGATTTCTCAAAGAAGATCATACATCTGGGCTAAAACTATTTAGAAGTAATTTCGAGTGGGTGAGAACAATCAAAAAGTTCTGATGAAAAGTGAGAGAGAAATAAAAGTTTCATTCGTATCAATCGCAAATAGATGCTATTAAGAAATTGTTTAAACTATTATGTTTTAAAAATTCAAAGAATTATTATTTATTTTAACAATTTTCATAAACGAGTTCACAGTTTGAGTATTTTTCAGCAAATATTGTCAATTTATTTACGGAATCAAAAAACAATGTGTTTCCAATAACAGATAGTTTTAACTCAGACATACGATATTTTTGGTCAATCTGAAAATTTTCAATGAAATGTTACTTCTGAAGATTAAAGAAATTCGCACCATGTTAAATAAAAAATCGCACTTGCTTTCTTTCGTTTAATGCGTCAATTTCAAATATATTTTTCAAATATCATAACTGTCGATAATGTAAAAGGAAAACCGTAATTTAAGTGCATGTAGAGTTACAATCATAAATTGGAAATGAAATTGTTTCTCAATTTGTTTTTACAGAAGGTTCTTAAAAAAATAATTTAAAATCTCAATTATAAAATGATGAACACCAAATTGAACAGTATATAAGAAAAAAATATATATATATGACATGCAGACAGACATAATCATTACTTAGGATTTAAGAAATCCTGTATTTTTAATGGTATGGCTAATCATTTTATTTTTTTTTCTGTTTCAGGTGAGTACGCATATTTCGAGCCCAGGTCGAAAACTTTCACCATCAGCTAGTCGAAAACAAGTTAATTTTCGCCGTTTTTGGTAGAAAATAAATTTTTCTCTTAAAAAATACAACTTTTCACTTAAAAATAATTCGGTTTTAGTTAAAAATTTAAATATATAATTAAAAATTCTTTTTTGTAATTGTAAACTTACACGTCTTATGGGGAAAATTTAATTTAGTGGTTAAAGTTGAACTCTTTTGTCCACAAATCGTTTTTTGCTTTATATTATTCTCATCTTTTTTTGTTAAATATTCAAGTCCTTGTTTATGAAGTAATCTTTATTGATAAAAATTCTACTATATAGAGATAATTCATAATTTCTGTTATTTTTAACTGCTTTTGGTTGAAAATAAAAATATTTTTTACATAAGATATTAACTATTAAATTGCTTGTTTAGAATTAGTCTGTTTTACATGAAAGTTCAGCTACTTAGTAAAAGGTTTAGCTACATTGTGAATTTATTAATTTCTATCTAAATCGCTGCCCCTAAGAATACTACCATCTTTGTCCATTTTACGGCGCTTTGCCGCGACGATAAATTTCGAATTTAATTGAAACTCAAGTTTTCTGCAATAATCTCCATTGCACACTCTAGGCCTAAGATCGTTCTCTTTGACTTAGGGAAATGCAATATGTTCGTGATCGAATTCACGGCCGGACCAGTGAGCGGCACACTACTACTGCCCCGTGGCAAATCGACGCTGAATTTCGTGACAGATTCAAAGTCAATTTTAAAATTCTTGAATTTCAAAATTAGAATTTTAAAAGTTTCTAATTCGAAATCTGTGGTGTTTTCCGATTAAAAAGCATCTAAGAAAAGTCTTCAAAGCCTACAATTCAATTAAAAATAACTCTTTCAGTTCGACATTCAATTTTCATTATTAGAGACGATTTAATGTTCAAAATTGGTGTAGAATGGCATTGTATATGCATATAAAATTCTTATAACATTTGACCTTTTTATACCGAAAACATAAAATTACTTTTCACATAGGAATACGGACCAAATATTTTTAGTTAAAGAATGAGAAATTTCAAGTAACAGAATTAAGATTTTTTTAATTCACTGATTCACTCACCTAGTATTTAATTAATTACATAATTTTAACTTATACTTTAAATCTGAATTAGTTGAAATGACATTTTTTTATTTGATTAATGTATTATATACATTTATTATTATTAATTTTACATTTATTAAAATTTAAGAAATTAGTTAAAAAATTAAGATTTAGAGTGTTTGATTGGTGCGAAACGGTCCAGTTAGAAAAAGGCATAAAGAGTGTCCACAATGTTAATGAAATATTTGAACTTACACTTTAAATCTGAATTATATTAAAATTGCTAAATAGAATAGAAAGTGAGTCACTGATTACCTAAGCTAGTATTTAATCTACTAATTTTAGGGTTTTCTATAGCCCACTGAATTGCGCCCCAAATGCGCTCAAATACGCCACCGATAAAAAATGTCGCGCCACAAAACTTTAGGAGTTATATCAGGTGTTACGCGAAGTGGGAACTAGTGTCACTCTACCCCCCCCCCCCCCATTTGAAAAAACAAAATTTAAAGCACATGACCTTTAAGATCTTCAAATGCGCTCATGTTGCCATAAGGAAACAGATTTCTGGCACATTGATAACCGGGATATCAGCGAGCGAAATGTATGGGAGGGGCGTAGGGGGCTGGCGTGGTTTTTCTAAACTAATAACATTTTTTCAAAATCATCATTGCTACCTGTCATAAGTTAAAATGCCATCAAATGCGCCACCACTTCAAAATGTTGCGCTAGCTAATTAAGAAATATATCATATTTGGGGGCAGGGCAGTGTAACGCAGATGTTAAATCTTTAACAGTCATATGAAATATAAAGTTGCGGACATGGATTCATTGGTTTTCAAATGCGCTCATATGCGGCAAAACTTTTTTTGAGAATCTTGAAATCTGCCCGAAATATGGTGTTGACCAAATTTTATCGCTGATAACTCGGTTATTAATGTGACTCAACGTTTCTTCTTATGGCGCATATGAGCGCATTTGAAACCCCATAGGAAACTTCCTTCTTCAATGCGGATTAGAAACTTTTTATTTTGTTGGCCAGGAGCTGTTTATAATTCTTTAGAATATTCATGAGACAACACGATGTTGCCGATAAAATGTGCTGACCGAGAAAATTAAATGATGACTTAAATTTTCTAACAACATTGTTGAATTATGAAGTAAAAAGTTGAATCACTATCCTAAATGGATTAATTATAACCAAATATTTGAGTTTTAATAAAAAAATTTGCAATTTCTACCAAAAGAAACAGATTTTCAAGAAGAGTCCAATTTCCCGTCAAAGGAATTAATTTAAAACTAAGATTATAAATTTTTAAGAAGCAAAATTAAAGTTCAAGAAACTTGTTTAATTAGAACAGAAGCTTTCAATGTGTCCCCTAAGATTTTACATTTTTCTTGTACCTTCTTTCCTATTCCTTTAAAAACCCCGCACACACTTACTTGGTGGTTGGAGGGGGACCTACAGTTCAAGTTGGGTTCTCAACCACCAAGAGCAACAGCTTTAAATAATTGGAGCATCTATTTCTAGAGTGCGAGGCGGGAATCGAACCCGCAAGCCCACGGAGTTCAGGGTACTTGAATTCTTGAAATTACTTAAAGAACTCGAATTTGTTTAACTTGTTCAACTTTTAATCCAGTATTTGAATTTAAAAAAAAAATAAATGCGTCTGCGTGATGAGCACTGTGAATCCTTCCACCAAGCACTCCGGCATTCACTCTTCCGACTTTCGATACGAGGTGAAAATGCGGACAAGGTGCTGGTGGCTCGAAGGAAACTTCTTACACCAGAAGGTCCAAATACAATCTCTTCCTGGAACAGCATAGTCCGCCGTACCTTTTAATAAGTTTTTCACCTCCT
>JAWWLR010000092.1:3738222-3752633 GCA_035041075.1 Acraspis erinacei | reverse complement strand
GTCCTATCGTGCTACAGTTCTCTATCAGTGTCGTGCTCTATCCGAATCTTGCTCTCTTCCTGGGGATACCCTCGACGTCAGGAACCACCGCGAAGGTCTGAGACAGCAGCCCTTCACGCCGGCCCTTATCAGGACCCACCGGAGACTAAACGCGGATCCTCCGCTGACCGCCAGCACCCTGCCACGGGCTGTCGGTACTTCGAACAATGTAAGTGGCAATAAATGGTTTTACTTATTTAAAATGGTCGTACTCTCGTTTTGTTCTCACCCCTTCTCGGATTACCACATCCCACAATCCCTCCTCGGCATTACCCTCGTAATATCTTTTATAGGATGTTTTTCTTAGTTAGTGACCTGTTTTAAGTGTGAAGTGGAGTGGCCTTTAGTACAATGAATCTCGGATTATAGTGCCTATTATGCTTTTTTGTGTTTATCAAATTGTAAGTACTCCTTATAAGGCTTTGTTCTCAAATTTCTTTATTGCCCACGTTCCTTTTTTTTACATGCCTCTTTTGACAGACACCCAACCTTACGACCCTTCCTGCCCCTACCAATCTGTCAAACCCCAATATTCTGACCCCCAACCCCGGTCCCTTTCCTTCTTCTTATTCCCCATTTGACCCCGATTTGTCGTCCATATCACCACCCCCCTTCCTTTTTTTTACCCTACCGACATGTCTCCTGACCATATATATTCTTTTGCATTCCGTAATT
The DNA here is from genome assembly GCA_035041075.1 of Acraspis erinacei. Classification (NCBI taxonomy): domain Eukaryota; kingdom Metazoa; phylum Arthropoda; class Insecta; order Hymenoptera; family Cynipidae; genus Acraspis; species Acraspis erinacei. Next base: position 3,751,919 of record JAWWLR010000092.1, on the reverse strand, counting down.
AAATATAGGCCACTTCATTCCACTATTACTATGTTGAACCCCCCTTTTTTGTTGTTATCAAATTATCGCTATTATCATTATTATTATTGTAGATGGTTCTTGAATTTTAATTTATTACCATGTGCCTAAACAAGTAAATGTACTACCGTATTTCCGTTATCACATTCTATTATTTCCCTATGGCTATTTTCTCATAATGGTGACAGGTCCCCCGTGGCCCTTTTAGATTAAGCGTCGACTCCTTTTATTTGTTCTTCATTCCGAGTTATTTTCTCTTTGTGAAAAAGTGATGTTCTTTCGGGATGTTTTACCTTTTTTATATAATATACATGTTTTCTTGATATTAAAAACGTCTCGCCAAATTTCATTCAAGTACCCACCCTCTCTACTCAAGGACTGAGCTAGTGTTCTGGGAAAGTTTGGGCCTTTACTGTTTCGTAAATTGGGGTTAGGATTGCTTTTAAGAAAGCTGGCGCCCTGAGGCTTATGTTTCCCTTAATATTATCTTTATCCCTTTGTGCGCTACCTATAGGACCTTGCCTACTTGTGGGCAAATGGTCGCGTTACAAAATCTTTTGGGCACTTTTTGAAAATTTTAGGAAATAATTCAAAATATATGCATTTTTTTAAATTCCTTACTAAAGAATCGTTAAAAAATTTCACATGAATCCTAAGCACTTTTTTCATTTTCTTGACACTGACAAAATTCAGTTCACCTAACAAATTTGTAAATCCTGAAATATTAAAAATATCATAGATATTTAGTGTTTTATGCTGAGAGGGTCACCAATCTTCAGATTAGAATGTAAAAATTCTACGGCCTAACTAAACTAAATTTAAGCTTACTATTATTTTTTTTTCAAAACCTTTACTCGGGTGAACAAGGTTATACATCATAGCCAGGAAATAAGTCAAGTGAATGATGAGATCAGGATGTTATAAGTTAATTTAAGAGGATACTTGAAACCTCTTGCGATGATGCTGTAGTTATACAATTACGAGCGGCCGCGAGCGTTTGAGGTGACAACAGTCACTCTTGGAAGCTTTCTCGGAGCTACTATCTGCCACTCCACAGGGTTTTAGTCGTTTGCTTCCTGATAGTCAAGAAAGTTCCTTACAATGTGACAGGTGTTTAATAAAACCGCCTTATGTGCTGCTGCCAATACCCTACTGACTCCTAAATGTTCAAGATGTTCAATGCATCTAGCGTGCACATTGCCTGTAGCCGACATCACAATGCATGATTTACATTCCTCCATATGGTATTTACTTCATGCCTTAACTCGCTATACTTCTGAATCTTGGTTGTATAGGTTGACTGCAAATTTCGGTTAAGTGGGCAAGCAATGCCGATGATGTATCTCAATGACGAATCCTTCCGTCTCTGGATACAGAAGACCCGTTCTTAGCCAACTTCACTATCCACTTCATTTTGATCTAACGTTTTGGGGTGCTCGCCGTTGATAGCCTTCTGCCTCAATTGTGCTTCTAATTCCTCCATGTTTTGTGCCCGGATATTCAAGGCCCCATCTGAGGACAAATTCAAGAGCTCTTAGTCAAGATCCGCTTTACAAAAAGTGCCGTCAAGTGCAACATTTTGTTTGCTGTTAAAATAGTCTCGCAACTGTATGAATTGTGACTCACGCAGTTTTTTGACATCTATAACGCCCCTGCGCCTATATGTCGTGGTAGAACTACCCTTTCAATCGCCGAATTTTTGAGGTGCCTTCCGTGCTTCATCATTTCTACGTGAAAGATCCTGTTTAACTTTTCAAGGTCGGTGTTAGACCATTTGATGAGCACAAGGTAGTACGTGAGGACAGGGACGGCATATGTGTTGATTGCCCTGATCTTGTTTGCCAAGTTGGGAAAACTTGTCTTAACTATCATATGCTGAATATCCTTAGATTCAAGAATACCTAGATATTTATATGATTCACCTGCAGCCATTGCCTTAATGTGATTTTCGATCCCGTTCTCTACCTCTGCGGTCCATAATTTCCCTCTTATTAAATGCACATTTCTGCATTTTTCTAGTCCAAACTCCATGTGGATATAATTGGAAAACTGCTTTGTGACATCGATCAGTTGCTGCAGTTTCTGGGCTGAACTAGCGTACAGCTTCAACTCATCCATGTACAGAAGATGGGTCACTTCAGGCCCATCCTCATTATCATTTAATTCTGAACCCATGAGACATGCTGTTTAGTGTTTTACTTAATGGGTTCAACGCTAAACAGAACCATAGTGCACTGAAGGTGCTTACTTGAAATATACCCGTCTTAATGTGTATTGATCTACTTATCCTTGATTTTCCATGATCAAAATACTTTATTCTTGTACACCAGAGCCTCATCGCGTGACTTAGAAAATCAATAGTGCGTGGGCAGATCTTGTAATGTTTTAAGACTTTAAGCGAATAGTCATGCGATAGGGAAGGAAAAGCTTGTTTGTAGTCAATGTATGCCCTGGAGCATAAAGCCTGGCATTAAATCTGGGTGTTCCATCAGGTTCAGAAAACAGCTTGCCAGTGCATGATGCACAGTCGTCAGGTATTTCTACCAGAAATTGTGTTCGGTTTCTTGCTGGTTATTTTGATTTACGCTAAGTTCACGGTAGAACCTTCTTTCATCTGTCTGGAATTTTATATTTTGTTGCCTTCGTGCACTACTTTTCTTGTACCGCCGCAGTATACAAAATTCCTTTCAAGGTGCTGCAGTTTTTCTAGGAGTTCGCTATCCACATCATCATTAATAATATCCGGATGTTGCTCTAATGGATCCGGTACATGATTCTCATTATCCCTAGCACCTATGCCTTCAACTTCAATCAAGTTTTCGTTGTCCGCATCTTCCAAGGTTAGTTCATCAATAGGAAGCTGCTATTCCAGATCCATTTTGATGGCAGCTATTTTAATAGCCGAAAGCAATCTTTTTACAGTTATTGAGCGTTTTTTATCTGCGAGATTCTGCTCATATTTTATTGTGGCTAGCTGTGTATGCATGTCCATTTCCGTCACCTTTTCTGATGTGTAGATGAGTCCTAATGTCCTTCAATTAAGCGAATAAGATGCCATAGTGCGACTTTCTGTATATTAGGATACTTTGCAGCAAATATCATTTTTAAATGGTATGCTTTTTCCATTTTTGTTTCAAAGTTCGCATTTTCGTAATAGAGACGCACCAAATCCTCTTTCATTATGGTATCCCACTTGATGATCTTCCACGGTACTTCTGTCGAGGTGGCTGGCTGCAAATAGCTAACGCTGGCCAAATCATCCTCAGCAGGCACAGTTAATTTTCCACTGCTTACCGTTTATCGCAGATGTTCTTACTGGCCAGCTGTTTTATTAGTGAGATCTGCCTCACCATCTCGCAGATCACCATCGCCTCCATGCCACATGTTGTGGACCCTAGCGACGGCTCCAGGGGCGCCCCGTCGCGTCGGGGCGTATCGTCGCGGGAGTATCGTCGCGACGATACTCGGGAAGCGAGAAGCTTTTCAATATCTTTCACATACTTTCTATTATTTATGGGTTTTGGTGTTCTGCTTAGTCCCTTTCCTCTTGTAATGAGAGGAAAGCTATTATTCAATAAATGTATTATTATCCAAGTTAGGTTGGAATTCAAGTATTGTTAAAAGAAAACAAATGAATTTTAATTGAGTATTCGTTCACTTATAGTTGCCACGGATTAAAATTAAGTTTGAAATGATATACGTTTCATTTAAATGAATAATTCAATATTACTTAAAAATAAAATTATACTAATAACGCAAGGTAGAAGCATTCACATTAACGCAAGAAAAGAATAAACCTCCTCAAAGTTGGGAAGATACTTGATTGCCCATAGTTAATTTTTTATTTATACTCCCATACATAATTAGCATTTTCTTACGCGATTAATATGCTGCTTCGACTCACCAACAATATTATGATTTTATATTACACTGATTTAAAAAAATTAATGGTGTGGGAGAAATTCGGATACACATACTGGTTTAAAATTTCTTGAAATTCGGCGATCCTTGCCTAAGGGAGCTTCCTGGATTTCTTCTTGGGTCATATCGTTAATCGCGTAGCTGCGTATGTTAAAGCTTACCCGTCTATTGAGGCTTTTAATGTTAATGGTCTCCCGCTTACTGCTAGGACGTGAAGACTTATGTCTTTTTGCATATATTCCTCGAAGTTTTTTATTGTCATCTATTATCGCAAACACGTCACCATTAGAGGTTGATAATACACTTTGTTCTTCGGTTGGCATAGGCAAAGCGACGTTACGTTCTCCTCTCAAATGAATTGGTATATCGCGAGGAAAAGTGTATCTTCGAATTTCAAATCGCCGGTTCGGATTTGTGGTGGGAATAAACCGAATAGATCTAAGATGTGCAAGTGTATATCCAAGTACGAGTAAAGGTGGTGTCCTGGCATGAGGAGACCTGGACCTGGCACGAAGAGAAGGTTCAACAGAAGGAAAAGTCGTAATCGGAAACCTCGGAATATAATGCCTGGCAGAAGACGGAGATCTTTTAGGAGAAGAAGATCCGGAACTAGGAATACTGGGGAAAAAATCATCCTCAAGTAAAAAATCGAACTCACAACTTGATTCTGCAACAAGAAACAGACAAATTAAATTTTCTTTTAAGTAGACTACCCTCATTCAGTTTTCAAAATTATTTGTACATATAATTTTTTTTTAATTATTTTAAAAAGTGAACTGAAAAAAAAATTTTAGAAATGCAATTTTGAGTTTCAAGCAAAATATAAAATAAGAATCATTTCTCTTTTTTAATGAAAATAAATCTTCGTTGCTTTTTTACTTTATTAGGAGCTTTTTATGTTATTTATTATTTAACTATTATTAGCAGATTAATTTGTTCACAATATTAAATTACATACAGATTCAAGTTTAATATTGCTTAATTTAAAAAAAATTTATTATTCGCTTTGAAGTTATGTTATTTATCATGGGTTATGATTTTTATAATAAAAGCTTATTTATATTCACAATTTTCCCTATTCTAATTTCATAATTTAAAAAATGTCTTCCACGTTTTGAAATAATTATCTAAATTGCACCTTCAAAATTATATGCCAATATTTTTTAATTATTAAATCATTGTTATGTTCTTTACTCATTATTTAATTATTAATATATTCTGCTAATATTTATACTCGATAGAATTAGTTAAAAGCTTATAATTAATTCAACTTAAACAAACACAAGTTCAAATTTGAAAATTTTTAAAGTCAAAATTATTTAAATGTCTCACTGAAAATAATGTTTTAAAGCTTTAAATTATTTGAAATTTCAATCAAAAGATTGGCTTAACGCTTTTTTTGAAATGATAAATATTTCTCAGTAATTCTGTTAAAACTTCAATTTTCTGTTATTATTTCGCAAGAAATAAAGATATTCAGAAATTAAAATTGAAATTTAAACAATTACATAAAATTAAAAATAATTTGATTTTTTCAATGAAAATAATTGCATAAAACTTTTTATGTTGTGAACTGATAATTAATTACATAACCTTAAATTAAATAACCTATTTATGTTACTCAATCGAGGAAAATTAAAATTTAATTTTTATTTTATTTAATATTATAAAAAAATAAATAGCTAATAAATAATTAATCAGTTTATAACATAAAACGCATTAAAGGATTATTTTCAGTGAATCATTCAAATAAGTCTTATTCTACATTTTTCAGAAACTTTCAGTTATTTATAAAATTTTAAACTATTCCAGGAAAATTAAAAATGTATTCGCAAAATTTTACAAAAATAATGTACCTGAAATGGAGATATTTTAAACATTCACAAACATTTGTTATATAAATTATGACTAATAAATAAATTACATTAACTTGAAGTAAATAATAAATTTATCTTACTTAATTAAAAGAAATTACAATTCAATCTTTATGTAATTTAATATTGTGAAAAAGTCAGGTAATATTTAATTAATTTATTCACAATGTAAAAAGCATTAAACTATAATTTTCATTTAGACATTGAAATCATTTTTATTCTACTTTTTTTTAAATTTTCACTTGTATTTCTGAAAATTTGATTTAATAATTGATTGATTTATTTATTTATTATTATTTGTATTTATTTATTTATTAATCTTTTATACTAATTTCAGAAGGAATTCAGATAATTTTTACTTACTATTTTTTTCAAATTTAAGCTTTCATTTATTAAAATTTTATTGATTAATAACATTTTTAACTAATTCCAGAAATAACAAGTTTAATAGAATCAATTAGCAGTTAATAAGTTTAAAAAAATAAGTCGCATTAAAAATTTTTTTCATTTAATAATTCTAATCATTTTTACATTATATTTTCTTGAAATTTGAAACATCATTTCTATATGTTTAATTTATTAATAACCCTTTAAACTAATTTAAACACAATTGAAATTATTTACTTATAATTTTGAAAATTGAACTTAGATACTCTAGTAATTATTTTCATTGAAAAAATCGAATTATTTTAAATTTTATATATTTAAAAAAATTATAATTTTCATTGAAAAATTTTAATAATATTCACATTTTATTTTTTAATTTGAAATTGTCTGTGTTTAACTTTAATTAATTATAAGCTTTTCCCTAATTCTAGAAAATATAAATTTGAGCACAACCTATTAATAATTAAATAATGAGTAATTAGCATAAAAATAATTTAATAACTATTTTCATTAAAATGTATGTACATATAATTTTGCAAATTAAATTCAGATACTCGTTTTTAAAAATTAAAAACATTACATAAAATTATTGAAATGGAGATATTTTAAACAAAAAATAAATTTTATTATAGATCAATAGCCCTTAAACGTCCCCTAAGGTTTTGAAAAACGTATACGTACCCTTGGGGTCATAGGGACCCCAGCCGAAATTTCGTTCTTGAAACAAAGTTATTTAATATTTTGGTCTGCAAATTTTTTTAGGTATGTTCTAAAGTACCTTTTACAAGATAAAACTATTTGCAAAATCAATTTTTAAATTGAAGTTATTCAAAAAAATCAAAAACCGGTACAAAGTCGTAAAAATGGCCCCAGCGTTGGAAAACGCTGGTGTCTCATTGAACCCTACGGGACGTTCCAGGAGTAATTAGTTAATCAGTTCATAATATAAAAATCAGTAGTTAACTTTAATCTTTATGTAGTTTAATATTGTGAAAAAAATTAATCAGCTAATAATAATTAATAAATTAATCACATAAAAAGCATTACATAAATTATTTCCATTGAACCATTCAAATAATTTTTTTTTATAATTATTTTGGCTCAATTTGCACTCTCCTTACCGTTGCTTGGATTTATTAAGATAAAGAGCATCCAAAAATTATTTTCAATGAAAAATATAAGTGACGGCGCTGCATGGTAAAAATTGCTAAGCAAAAACAATAATGAAGCACTTGAACAATTAATACTTTCCAGTTACAATCTCAAACATAAGACGTATTATGGGTATATTCAAGAAATAATTTATTCGATTCCTACCATATTACATTACTACCAAGATGAAGGTTACTTCTTTTCATATGAAGGAAAAAAGCTTATAATGCAAAGAGAGAAAAGATACTATTTCGAATGGTAAAATTCACAAATAGCTTGCCCTTTAAACGCCCAGAAAAAAATCTGCTCACACCTTGCCAGCATGGTGGTGGCACGTGTGACGACCCATCGGCACGATGTGAGGGCAAGAGTGCAGACATATGTGTCCTCATATGCGTCGCATATGCGCCGCACGTATGTCTGTACGCTCGAGCGCACCATCAGCGTGCTATCATGTATGTTTTATTAGTTATAATAAATTATAATCAAAATAAAAAATATAATAGGTGACAGGAAAAATTGTGTGGCGTGTTTAATAAAATGTTGTGGTGTTGAAAGTTATCCCCTCCAAAAGCGTCGTACTCAAAATTATATTCCTGCTACCTCTTAAATGACGTAGTTAAATTCGATTAACATTGATTAAAAATTCGACTAACGTTTACTTAATTTTAACTAATTCAGATATAGAGAGTGAAATTGTATTTTTTTATCGAGAATAATAATAATGTCAATTATTTTCTTATACTTTATTTTCATAAGGGTACTTTTTGAGAAGAAAAAACTGGACGCAAAATTTCAGATTGAAGATAGTATGTCACATTCCAAGAGCAAATTATTTGCTCAGTGTATTATTCTAATAATACTATCATGATTTCGAAAGGGTAATTTTCGAATTAAAAAACTATATTATGGATTAAAGAATCGCAAAACCCGGATAATAAAAATATAATATATAATAAAAAGATATATAATTAAAAAGTTTCTGAATTTCAGTATTTGTCTAACTCTGAAGTGTCTATTTTTAGATCAATTTAACACACACTGTGCTGCATATCATGCAGACTGAGTACGGGCACTAGGCGGGATCACTGATTACCGTCAGATCGTGCTGCCACTGTGCTTGCATTGTTGCCGACACATCGAGCTTGCACGCCATGCCACCATGCGTGACCGCATGCACTGTTATCTGGGTATTGGTTTTGTTATCAACTATAGGCAACTTTTGTTATATCAATAATAAGTTCTACAATTAACAGCATAAACAATATTAAAATTTAGCTATTTGCTGAAAATTCGCCGTTTTATTTGGAAATCCATTTTTTTAAATATAATAGACATTTAAAGAAAATAGCAATTGGCTAGCATATTGATTGAGTTACACAAATTTAGTTTTGTGTGTGGCTTAAGCTTAAAATTATAGATTTATTAATATATTTACCAATAGAATTAGGAATAACCGCCAAGAATAAGATGAAAATGGATAAAATACTCATCGCTTCTTGTCAGAGGAAAAAAAGGCGTAATATATTATCGACAAATTGTATTACGAATACAACTGATAAATATCCCAGTGCTTCACTATGGATTATATAGGCTATCGCACACTCGTTATCTCTTATATTACAGGCTTTAATTTTTCCATTCTCAGGTATTTGCATTTTCAAATGCAAATATTCAAAATTTCAAAATTCATGTGTCATGTCGAAAATTCCCTGTCGGAAACTAAAAATTATAATTCATTGCTTGAATTACCTGTCCCAAAGTAGAAATTATAATTCTTCACTGAAATTTCCTGTCCCAAGTTACAAAAACAAATAATCTTTATTTTTACACAAATCTTTATTCAAGGCAAGATATTTTGAAAACTTGACAAAATTCTAAAGTGGAAAAGGGATTGTTTTTGTACATTTTTTTCCAAATCAGAATTAACATGGTTTACTAATATTTTCTGTTCCATATTCTGAATTACCTTTTCCAAGATTCTTAACGAAAATGTATGTTCTGAAGTACAACTTACATTAAAATCATATTCTTTTCCGAAATTTCCCGTTTAGTTGTTATTATTTATAAAAAAATTGCATACAGTTAATATTAATAGAGATATTGTTGCTGGAAAGTTTATTATTTTCAGTTTGAAACTTTTTGGAAACAAAATAATCTCCAATCAGATCCGAATAAACCAGTTCAATGATTAGTGGTTTAAAAAATATTAGTCCACCCTATCGTGTTCAATGCTATAAATGAAAAAGTAATTTTAATTATACCTTTTTTTAATGTTAACGTGAAACCATTAAACCAAGATGTATGCTGTATAATGTCTAAACTAGCTTTTTAAAACTTACTTTAATAATTTCTATAATGTCTTTCATACACAAAGTTTTCTGATGTATTTAATTTTGAATATTTTTCCCCAAATTAATTGGGGAACTTCACTTTTATCAATTCATGTATTAGTACTCAGAATAATTTTTTTGTCTGATTTATTGTCTAAAAGACAATATTTGTTTTAATTCTAAAGATAGGCTCAGATTGCGGTACACGCGTTGCTAATGATAAGGTGGATTTCAAAACTGTAGTAGATCATAAAATTATCTGAACTTTTGAAGGTGGAATAATATTAATAAAATAACTTTAACATTAAATTAACATATAATTTATAAAATTGTGGATTTAAAAAAATACTTTGTAATATTATAAACAAATTATTGGACCAGATTAATTTCTTTCGAATTTCAAAGATTAATTATCAAAAAATTATCAAAAAATTTGCCAAAATAGTTTAATTTCCAAATAAATTAATTAATTTCAAACCAAAATGATAAATAAATGAAAATAATATTCCAGCCTTTCATTAAAACTAGTTGAATTTAATCTGAAAACACTATTTTTCAACAAAATAGATGATTCCTAAACGTAAAAGATAAGTGTGAACAAACAGTTGGATTTCCCAATAAAAAGAATAATCTTTAAACAAAATTACAGAATGCTTAACAAAATAAATACATTTTTTAATAAATAGTTTAATTTTGTAATAATAGTGGTGAGTTTTAATCTAAAAAATAAAATTTGAGCTAAAAAGAATAAATATCTACCAAAAAGAAGAATTTTCATAAAATACTTGAATTTTTAGGCAATTGTTTAGCTTCTAAAATTTTGATCCAACTTCTGGTCCGAAATAATACTATATTTAGGTTTTGCATTTTTGTAAATTAAATTACCGGTGTCAGCAAAATTCTTCTAGCGTTATTGTTTTTAAATTGGTTGAGATTGGGCAATGCTGGCCTGAGGGAGTTTCCTTAATTTCTTCTGGGATTTTCACTCGATTTGAATTCCGTTATCGAGATTGATCTGCTATTGTAAAAAATCCACAAAGTTTTGTGTTACCTTCCACTATTGAAAAGACTTCCCCATTACACGTTGATAATTGGGTATAAGTCAGACGATTCGAACTTCATTAAGTTGAAGTCTAAATACAAATAGAACACAAAGAGAGCGCTTGGCAGTAGGAGGAAACCTGATCAATGAACCCGGAAAATGCGGTCTCGAAAGAGAAAGAGACCTTCCTGAAGAGTACGAAGTTTCGGAACGAGTAACATTGGAAATAGGCTCACTATTAGGTAAACACTCGAACTGTGAACTTAAATATTCATTATGATACAGCAGCTTAAATATTTCCCAGAGAAGAAAAACGTACGCTGCAGTTCTATGAAAAAAGGCAAGAACCATACAACGATGGGATGAAGTGGAGGTGGAAATTTGGGGATTGAAAATATTGTTAAAGGTATAGTAATACTAAGTGCTCAAGAAAGGTAGTATAGTGCAAGTAATGGTGCAACAGTGGAAGATGTTTTCCAAAGATAAATTCGCCCTGAAAAGCAGTTCATGCAGGTTTTGAGGTCTGTGTGATCCATCGAAAGGAGGCGTATGAAATAGAGGAGCGACATCGAAAAATGTTTGATGTTCGGAAGTTGACTAGAACCGTGGACTAAGCTGCGCTGAGAAGGTTGAAAAAGAGCAGAGAAGAAGGGAATAAAAGGTGACATTACAGATGGAAAACAATATATGTGGGAATAAGGATACAGGAAATATACGAGTAGCACGTTACACATAGTCACTACCGAACATGTTCAGGAGAATGAGCGAAGGAGCATCCACCAGACATACACAAGAAAAATGAATACAATTGGATGAAAACAGCTATATTTCAATTAGAAGTGCTGGTGACAAGAGGAGAAAACGAAGGCGTCTGGCATGTGTCTCTATCCAAGATAGATCACGGCAGGAAAGAAAGTGGGCAAGAGTTGGGGAGACCATTTAGAAGTGGGACGAGAGAGAAGGAAGAATGAGGGTAATTGGACTCGATGAGAAGGAAGAGGAATGCTGAAGACAAAAAGAACACTGAAGTAGAACCACTGAAGTAAGGATTAAAGATAGAGGAAAATTAGATAAAGGACTAGCTTAGTGAATTATGAAATTCGAAAGCAGTGCAAGGTGATTTGTGTGGTAATCTTAGAGAATAGTTGAACAGAGTAAAGCGTTCAATCACAAAATTACTTGCATGATAATTAGTTGTTTTTTTTAGTAGGAGGGGAAACCTTGCATAGGCACCCGGCCCAGCAATCGTCTCCCTGAGAAGGCGATTAGTGTGACATCACCGCATGTGTTAGGCGAAAGAAATTAGAGAGAGCAAGGTGAATTTAGGCGTGAGAATAAGAGGTGGTCACATTGATCAGAATTAGAAATTGGTCAGGATAGAAATTCATAAAAATGATTCTTTAACTTGTTTTAATTTAGAAAAGATATAAGGTTTAGTTGATTCTTTTTCAAAGGAGAATTAGCTATGTGGATCTCTGTTTAGGCTATTTCTTTACGGGCGCTTTCTTGAAGAAGGCCAGTAGGAATGACGAAACCAGGGAAATTCGATATAAAATATTGAGATTAATTTAATACCTATAAAAATGGGAAATTTCCGGAAATAGAGTCGGTTTAATTTGTATTATCAGGTACGAAGGTGAATCAAAATGACCATCAGGCATAGATCCTATTTCTCGAGAAACCCCTAAACTTGAACAGCGAGTATTGCAATTGAAAGTGATCATTTAAAAACAAAACCTTAGCATTAAAATATAATTTGAGAATAGTGAATTGAAATAATTATTCTAAGGGAATCTTTGTGTAAATAATTATTAATCGCTTAAATTATTTTTGTTTGTGAACTTTAATTAGGTGTTTTCTTGCTATAGCTAATTATTTATTTAGACAAATACTTGAACGATCTGACGATTAGTAGGAAATAATATTTTAGGTATAAGAATAAATTTGTACTAAAGCGGACCACAAAAAACTCAGAACTGGCACCAAGGACTTCTGGATTCCGCCAGAATAAATTTCATAATTGAAAAAAGTTACTTAAAATTAAAGATATATTATGTTCTTATATTTACCAATGCAATTGAGGTTCACCACCCAGGATAAGACGAGAATATAAGCAATCCTCATATTTTCTAATCAAAGAAAAGAGAAAATAATGTCTTAATTAGGAATTTGGTTAATGCAACCGATTATTATTTAAGTGCTTCACTAGATCAAATAATTCATGTATCGTATGGTTGTTATCTCATAAATTACAAGCATCAAGCTTGGCCTTCTCCGATATTTACATTTCATTAAAGTTAGGTTCAAGAAATAAAGCTTAGTTTCTCAATTCGTTAAAATTGGTGTCATAATTGATATGACCTTTTATGTTTAAGCAAACCACGTCCGCTGCATACAAAAATGTATAGAATCTACTATGACGAAAGCTTTAAAAAACTCATATAAAATCTGGTATTTCGTTTTTTCCGATCAGATTGAAAGAGTTTTAAAGCTTTGAATGACTCAAAACGAATTGTGAAGATTTTTGAAATTTTGAAGCATTATAAAAGATTTAAGAGATGTATGATTTGATACAGCAAATTTTATAAATATAATTATAATTCTAAATTAGAGCAGGTATTTGTTTGGAGTAAAAATTCCGTTTTTATTCAAAATTATATTTGTTCACAAAATTATCTATTATAATTGATGAATGTTTTAACTTTGTTTTAAAAATTTGGAAGAGAAAAATTTCGAATTGTGATGAATTCTGAATTTGTCTGGGATTTTTTTATATTCCCTTCTTCAATATCTGATTTGAGAATCTTATTAAAAATTTCCATTCCAGGACCAAAACACTGTTCGAAGTCAAATTATAATTTTTTCTCGAAATTACCTGGCTCAAAGTCCAAATTAGAATTCTTTACGGAAATTTCAAGATCTATATCAGAACTATAATTATTTAGGAGAATTTCCTATTCCAAACTAAAA
>JAWWLR010000092.1:3712403-3729169 GCA_035041075.1 Acraspis erinacei | reverse complement strand
AACTCTGATTACTATACATGAAAATTTGCGTAACTGTTTTATTTTTCAATTTGAAAAAAAAACAAGAAAGTACTTTTGAGCTATTCGTTAGCTCTATTGAATCGCAAAAAGAGCGCTTTGAAAAAGATAACAATGTGCGAGAAATACCTGGTCAAAGATCGGGGCGCACCAGAAAGCTTCAATTTTGACACATAATTAAAAATTTTGTTAACTGTCAAATTTTTTAATTGGAGAGAAAAACAAAAATGAGCTTTTGAGATATTATTAAGCTCTATTGAATCGCAAACGAGCGCTTTAAAAAAGATAACCAAGTGCGAGAAAAACCTGGTGAAAGATCGGCGCGCACCAGAAAGCTCCAATTTTGTCACAACAAAGTAACTTTTGTAGCAACTGCGTCTTTTCAAGAATTGATCATTTTTAACGGAAAAACTTCAAAAAAGCAGAATCGACACGTCTTCTGACAATCAATGACGCCGCGATGACTCGGAAAAGTATAATTTTTTATTTCAACTTGAGTTTGATTTTTTTTTCAAAGCTTTGAGTTTGAGATGTTTAATTCAAATAACGTTCAGGTTTAATATTGTGCAGGTTTGAATACTTAATTTCAAGAAATTCAGTTCCAAGGCCTGCTTTCAATTATTTAGTTTTTAAAGATATCATTTGAAACTGGAACTCTAAAAAATTAAAATCTTATAAATCAAATGCAGTCAATTTGAATTAATTGACAAACAATTATTAAAATTGCATTATACATACAAAATAAATTAAACTTTTTCGAATTTTTAGTTTTCTTCAGCCTTTTATTTATCTTTAGGATTTTATCGAAACTGTAGGGAAAAAATGCTTACCGTATTTTGAATGCAAATTTTAAGTCTAACTGATGCGATTATTCCATAATTTAAAAGACTAAACTTATTATTATTATTTGTATGTTTCAGGTACGTATATCTTGTTCTTATTTACATACATACCACGAGAGCAAAAGGTAAGGTTAATACATATTGAAATATAATGGCCATACAAATTTAATGATTCTAAAATAGCGTTATGAACTTAATATATCGAAATTATACATCTAGAAATTAGTACTGTCAGATTTTGAAAATTCCTTGTTTCAAATCAGCATTCGTTTAAATTTTTATCCCTTCTTTGTAGATTTTTTCGTTTTAACAAATTTGTTTATACTTTATTTCTTATTTTCCTAATAAAACCCTATAATTTGGCGATCAATGAGGTCTTCGAGGTAACTGGGTGCTTCACTCTATTCATGTTGTTCGAGGAATCAGTGAGATATCTGAAGGAAATAAAATCAACCAATGATTGATCGATCATTAGGGTGATATTTATTATACTTTTCTTGATGGTTTCATAATCACATCCTCAAGATTTGTTGAGGTTCCCAAAAAATGAACAACTTTTTTACTTCTTTAAAAATCTACTTATTTTCAAATTCATTCTTGCAAAATTTTTGTTCCAATTTGATCAAAGGAAGACAATTAGTACTTATTGAATTTTACCTCAATACATTAGATCTTGGTACTTGTAACATTTTGACGCATTTTCATATAATGAACAATAATACATTTTAGTTTAAAATTTGTTTGAACTAAATTAATAGAGTGAAAGAGGCTCATCTAAACTTATTGTTTTAAACTTCTTTGAGATTGGTGGATGCTGGCTCAAGAGAGATTACTGGGTTTATTTTCGGAAATATCTTTAACCGCACCGCTGTCCATGTTTACCTTTACCCGTTTTTCAATCTAAGTGCCCCACTCATATCTTATTGTAAATAATCCACGAAGTTTTGAATTACCCTCCACTATTGCAAAGACTTCTCCATTGGACTTTAGTAATACAGTTTGTTCTTCGGTTGTCGTAGATACAAGGACATTACTGTCTCCCTACAACTGAATTGGTTTATCGCGAGGAAAAGTATATCTTCGAATTTCAAATTGCCGTTTCGGATTATTGTCGGGAATAAGCCGAATAAATCTCAGTTTCTCAAGTGCATATCCAAATACGCTTAAAGGCGTATTCCTGCAAGGAGGAGACCTAGACCTGGAAAAACGAATACGCTCCGCAGAAGGAGGATACCTGGTCCTGGCACGGACAGTAGGATCCTTATTAAGAGGATACCTTACTCGTGAATCCGCAGAATGAGGTCTGGTAGAAGGAAAAGGCCTCTGAGGAGATTGGAATGCGTCATAAAAATGAAAAGTTCCGGAACTAGAAACACCAGGAATAAGCTCGCCTATAGACAAACAGTAAAACTGTGAACTCCAATATGCAACAAGGAACAGGGTATTACATTTTCCACAACGTAGAGAACCGTATGCTTGGAAACCGTGAACGCACTATGCAGCACCTGAAATCTTTCGAGGTAGATCGAACTATATTTAGTTAGTTTAGTTAGTTTAAATGCAGGTGGGAAGCCCTGATGGAGGAAAGTCCAAGTTTGATAACTTTACCACTTCGGGGCTGTAGAGGCGGGAAATTCTACGAATTACGGACTTATCGGATGCCCCCTCTAGTAGCACGATATTAATTGCGCGCATGCGTACATCATGGGCGCAATTCATGAGCAAAATAGCACCCGTAATGGGAGAAGCACAATTAGTATGCATGCCGTACGTGTGATGACGATTTAAGGGGAGTGTACACTTCTCGGATGGCAAGTTATTGGACTTGGATCTTGGAGTTATTGTGCCTCTGGTGCTCACGCAATAAACCCTTTTGTGCCATACCCTTAACTAATCATCATCATTAGTTGAACCAAGACCTCTTGATAAAAGCCTAGTATGTCAATCACTGATTGCGTTATATTTTCGTCAGGTTCCTTAAAATGATCACCAATAATTTTCTACCAAAGCCTAGCGAATGCCGGGCACTAGCATAAGATATAAAATTTTTTTAATCTGGAATGTGAGAGTATCACACGGATTTAGGAATCTTGAGTTTAGTGCGATCTGGGCCTTTTATTCAATCACTCTCGATTATTGATAGGTGTGCTCCCCCACAGCGTATAGTGGGATGTTGTATCACATTCCAACAGCAGAGAACTCTCTTTCGCTTGGCAGTGCTGTATTAGAGCATCCATCTACCTGGGACGTAGGGATCCTTCAAAATCGCACGGGAAAAAA
Organism: Acraspis erinacei; assembly: GCA_035041075.1. Classification (NCBI taxonomy): domain Eukaryota; kingdom Metazoa; phylum Arthropoda; class Insecta; order Hymenoptera; family Cynipidae; genus Acraspis; species Acraspis erinacei. Next base: position 3,726,029 of record JAWWLR010000092.1, on the reverse strand, counting down.
GCCAAAGCGATAAAAACCTTTAGCCCAGACCATTTTATATCAGCAACTGAGAATTAAAAAGAAACCAACAACTGCAATTCGGCTCTCCCTTGCGGTCTGGATCACAGCCTGTCGCAATTCACTTTCCACAAATTGGTTTGTAGGGTCGAGTTCAGAAGGCGCAGGCACTTTACAACGGCCGATAGGTTCTCGCGGGTACTGGGTATCAGTACGGCGGCTCTTCGGTACCTCTGCGGAAACTCCATTCTCTTGATCTCCAGGTTTAGTTTCTCCTTGAGCCAGAACTCTACTATCCAGCCCTCGCTGGGTAAAGCGCCAAACTCTTCACATATTTCCTTCCTCTGCTGTCCAGCCTATTGGGAGTTGGAGAAGCTTCAGGATAACCCTACGCAACAACAGCTCTGACCAGGTCGTTCTTGAGACGAAAATTCTCATGATGCAGATTCATTTGCAAAATATAAAAGCGCCTGGGCGGCTCTAGACAGGGGCAGATTAGCGAAGAGCATCCTCTATTTATTATAATATAAACTCCTAACCTTTAAAAATATAATAATAATAATAATAATAATAATAATAATAATAAATTTGAATTTAAATAATATAGATTCAATTAATTACATAGAATTATTCGTATTATTAATGATAAATTCTTTAATAAGTATATTGTTCTAAAAACTGGAGAAAATGAATCAAAATTCAGATAGTCTGTGGAAATTACAAATTTAAATTTCCCCGAGGCAAATTTGATACAAAATTCTTGAGTTTAATTAACCACACACGATTTTTCTACAAATTTCAACAGTTGTATTTGTAGCAGTTAAGTTTTCAACCAAATTCAGCAGTTGAATTTTAAATAGGCGAATTTTCTAGAAAATAAATTGTTTCATTTTCAGCTATACTACGGAAACTTTTCTGTAGTTCTAAAATTTAACAATTAAATAGAAAATTTAATTATTTTGTTGAAATTTCGGTTTGTTGATTCATAATTTTAGTTCAAAATTCTTTTTCTTTTTTTCTTAAAAATGAATTTTTTTTACATAAAAATGTAAATATTTCGTTAAAAATTCCGATGATTTGTTGAAAATTCCACTGTTTTGTGGAAAATTCGTACCTGGATTTTAAAGTTCAATCATTTAGTGGAAAATTTATATTTAGTTAAAAAATTTTATATTTTGTGAAATTCTTCTTTTTTTGTACAGAATCAATTTTTGCTTACATATTTTGTGGTTTTCTAAGTGACAGAAAATGTGTAAAGAAAACAGTCGACTTTGAAGTCCTTTTATCGTTGGAAAAATTGTATCCCCAATTTAAAAAGATTCATGAGTATTCTTTAATAAGCACTTAAAAAACAGAAATTTCTTTAACTTCAATTTTATGATTATTTTAATTATAAGAGGTAAAGATTTAAAGATAGGGTCTGGTTCGTTAAGAGAAGCCATTGTATGTAGCAAAATTCCTGATTCCATCATTCTCAATCTCTTTTTTACTTAATTTCAGTCACTAATTTTTTGTTCCACTTAAACCACTTTTTAATAACATTTTTTCTCTATATTTCACAGTTTGCGCCACATAATAAAAAACATGCAATTAAAAGAACTTCTTTAAGCATTCCATGAGCTTTACCGTGCGAAACTGGAAAGTCTAAACTATCTCAGAATCTAAATTTCAACCCTGTTCAGGATTGGAAATCTGATCAGTTGTGGTGAAGAGTCGTTTACAAATATCATTCGAAAATTCTTTACGATAGGTGCACGGGTGCCTAATGGAGATTCCAGAACTTCATCTGGGTTCATAACTTCAACCGTGCCGCTGTATATGTTTATTTTTACCCGATGGCCTGTTCTTATTTCATATATTCCGCGAAAAAGTGTGTTATTTTTCACTAGTATTGCAAAGACGCTTCCGTTGTACGTGGATAATACAAATTGTTCTTCGTTTGGAATCGGTACCAGGATCTTATGTTGTCCTCTCCAACGAATTGGTTTATCGCGAGGAAAAGTGTAACTTCGAATTTTGAAGCGTCGGTTTGGATTCGTGTTGGGAATAAGCCGAACGGATCTAAGTTCTTCAAGCGTCAATCTAAATAGCTGTACAGGGCGGCCACTATCAGGAGGAGACCTGGACCTCTTACGAAGAAGAGGTTCAGCATCAGGATGAGACCTTTCATGAGAATTTTGTCTTACAGGAGAGCATGAAGATCCCGAACGAGAAACGCTAGAAACAGAGTTTGAAGCCTGTGAACTTAACTCTGCAACAAAAAACAGAGGATTAGATTTGTATGAATGTGAACAATGTTAAGTGGGTTACGGTAGATCTTATTAAATAACTCTGAGAGAAAATATAAAAGATCGTTTAATTGACGCCACTTTTTCAGTTTGAGGTTTGTGTGATCCCAGGCTGAAAAACTTATATTACCGGTCAACTACCCGCCTTTCCACATAAAAAGTAGAAAAAATCCGTTTCCTTATTCCGATAGAATCGGATAGAATCAGAAGGAATGATATTGAGTTCGAAAGTGTCGGCTATGATAAAAGAGAACTGGATATGATTAGATAGAACCGGAGAGGATCAAATATGACTGGATAGGAATAGATAGAATCGCAGATGATAAAATAGGATCGGTTGAAATCGTATATGTCGACTGGATACGATAGGATTAAATCAAGTTGTATACTATAGGATTGAATCGGACAGAACAGAATTGAATAGGGTAGGAAATGATCGGATATGATTTAACAGGATTAGGTAAACTCATATAGAATCGGATAGGGTCATCTAGAATCTGATAGGATCAAAGCCAATAAGATTAAACATTTAAACTACTATACTAAATAGGCTACAAAACCCTTCTTTGTATGAGCATATCGCCTACATTGAATAATTTTTATTGTGGCTAATCGTTCGCATGTGATCACGATATCTGTGCAATACTTGAAACATCTTCACTTGGAAAAACATTAAATATATATGCAATAAAATCCTTGATTGTTCAATAATTTACAATTTCAGTAGCTAAACATCTCATAATTTTAATTTGATAACAAATAAAATTGATAATTTAACAATATTAGCGTTTGAAATAGAATGTTTTCAAACATAATATGAAAAAAATGGAATAATTTTAGATTATAAAATTATAAGTCAAACAAATTGAATAGCTCAAAAATTTATAATTGAATGATTTTCCGGTTTTTCTCAATCTCTCGAAGTTTGGAACAGGGGTCCTACACGCGGTTCTTCGGCAATGCTAAAGTTTCTTTTATATTTCTTAGCATGTGCATCTACACCGGCACCTGGCATCTGAATTTTTTAGGAGTTCTCACCTTTACCTGGGCATGTGGCCAGGGAAAAGGAAAACGGCAGAAAATAACTTTCCGAGTTCAGAAAGTTTTTTCAAGAACTATCAGCACTCAAAATGGCTTACACCTCCATTTTCTTGAGACGAGATTAAGAGGAAATTCTTAAAAGTAAAGAATTTTCTGATTTAGAGAGGACAAGTTGGTATCTATACAATTATTCGATCACAGTAAACCCCAGGAAGAAATTTTATCTTTAAATTGGTTAAAAACGCTGCAGCACGTTTATCCGATGAAAGATTAATTTATCTAACGAAATATAAAATTTATCTGATGCAGATGCTTATTTGACATATGTGATATTTCAAACGACTGCGTGTAGGTTCACCGAAAATATTTGCTGCGTAAATTTGAAAATCATCGCTGTATTCATTTTTTAAATCGTCTCATATTATTTAAATGAATTTAACCCAAAAATCCTTTAACTAGACTTACAGATTACATACGCTGGACTTTGGTTAGTTTATAGTGGTTGTTTTTTTGTTTGCTAGTGTTCGATAGTAACGTGCAGCATCTAGGTTTATAATTTCTTTGGACTAATCTTGCTGACTATGTTTTGAAACTGATAAATGATGTTTAGAGTACTTTAGAAGCAAAAAATATGGGAAAAATGTAAAACGCATCGACATATAGTACTGGACAGCTGCATACTGCCGTCAAAATTGGAATAGGGAATAGAACGAGAGAAGAAATCGATAAAGTCCACATGTCCTTTTCTAAGGATGGAAAATGGTGGATGGATCCTTTTCTAATGAAGCAGATGCAAGCTGAGCAAAACTAGAGACACTGTGAGAAAAGAGACTGGCCATTTCGTGAAAAAATGGCCGCCGATTATAGTTTCTATGTATATGCGTGAGTCAGCTGTTGCGACAGTATTAATAATTAAACATGGAACTGGTAGAACAATAAAAACATTAAAGTCCTCTATGATATGTATTACCCGGCAAAAAGCTTTAAATTTAAGGTTTCGAATTTCTAAAACTTTGAAACGCTGTCTCTGGACCCTCTGTATCCACCCTGACTCAAAGGCGCCAATAAGAAGGTCGGGAAGTGAATGGCCAGTCTCTCTTCTTACAGGGTCTCTAAGTAAACCCAATCTCCGTCCTCAGAAAAAGACAGGGGAACTTTGTAGATTTTCGCTCTCCTTCTATTTCCTATTACACTTCTTATATAGTATTTTATTTCGTCGTACTTAAACGTCGTCAATCGAAAAAATAATGGAAGATCACTAAGAAATTTTCGAAAAAAAATTTCCCATTTCCACTTTCTTGGCTTAGACGATAATTTTACCCGTTTCGAACGTTCGCTATATGGGCCTCTTTTTCATTGTTCAAACACTTCCCATAGATTAATCTTTCCGAAACCTAGTCCGCGAACCTGCAGTGGGACCCCGCGGCCGTGTTGAAACTCGAAATTGAACGAATCTATTTTTCTAACGTATACAGATACGAATAACGCTGAATACGACTTCAAGGTCAAAATTTAATATTTCAACATGGCCGATCCAATATGGTCACCAACATTTTTGACAAATACAATGAGTTGACGGATTTGAGTGAAAATTGATGAGGGGGTTGACGAATTCGGATAATAATTGGAACTACAAGAGTGTTTGGATAGCTGAATACGAATTCGAGGTCAAAATTTTAAATTACTAAAAGGATGACCCAGCACCATCTTTCATGAAAATGGGCCAAGTTTACGTATTATCCATCTGCCATATTGCATGCGCCATTTTGAGTTTTGTAATTGTAATTCCAGGTTTCGATTCGGAGACCAAGAAAACTTTAATACAGCAACTTTCATAAAAATCCTCCAATTTTGCGCAATTCTTATGCGCCATATTGGATTTGTGCATAAAAGTATAAAATATACAGGACCGTTGCTACCGCCGTATCAGCCGCATCAACTATACGGGGCCCTCAAGGACTTTAATAAGAATTAAACAAATTCATTTTTTGTTTATTTTCTTAAAAAAAGGCCCCCGAAAGATATTGATACAGGGCCCCTTCAGGGCTAGCTACGCCACTGAAACTAACCAAAGTGCAGCCTATGTATTCTGTAAGTGTAGGTGCATGATTTTTTAGTTCAATTTTTTCGGTGGTCCCAGACGCAGCCGTTTCACATGTCACATATATCCAATGAATATTTTCGTGAGAAGAATTTTATCTTTCGTCAGATAAACGTGCTGCAGTGTTTTTATCAAATTAAAAGGTAAAATTTATTCTTCGGGTTTACTTAACAGGGGGAACAGTTATTGCAGGAAAACTTAATCAAAGCATTTTTTAATTCAAATATTAATGGTTTTATTCATTACATGAAAAGTAATCATGAAAAAAAAGCATTTAAATATTTTGAACGCTTTTCAACTGACCAGAAAAAATGAGAAAAACTGGCAAAATGAATATCTCAGGTAATCGGACATTCGAAAAAATTGTATATTGCGGAAAGCTTAAAACTATACATTAAATTATGAATATATAAATATTATTATATTTACCAATAGAATTAAGGATAAGAACAACGGATAAGAAGGGAATAGAAACAATCCTCATATTTTCTACTTAGAGGAAAAACTGACTAATGTGTTATTGAAAAATCCAACTAACAATGCAACTGAGGAATATTCCAACGCTTCATGCAATTATATGATCTTTTAGTATATTGTAAAGTCCTTATCTTTCCTGGTTTAGCTTAAAGCTTGTAGTTGTAAAATATTCACATTTTATGAGCCAGTTTTCAGAAAACAACAAATTTACTTACTGAATTCGGCAAAACTGATATCCGCATTTATATCATCTTTTAACTTTTATTAAACTATTTTTTCTGCACGAAATTAAAATTCTTTTAAAAAATTTCCATTAAACGTCAGAAAAAATTCTCTGTTCTTAATGAAATTATAATTTTCCACAAAAATTACCAATTCAAAGTGACACATACTTATTTACAACATTTTCTATTATGATTACAAAATATAATAAGTGCCTTTTTCTCAAGTTTTAAGAGGGAAATTTCACATAGATTTAGGTTCCCAGTCAGAAAAATATATATTTACGATATTTTTCAAAAAAGAGATACAGTAGCTCTCTTTTTCAAAATTTCGAAAAGGAAAGTTTAAAAGTGTTGCGGATTCTGACTTTAAATATTTTGCAAAATTCACGTTCCAGGTTAAAAATTCCATCCTTCAAGTCAAATTATGATTCTTTGCGAAGACTCCCCGTTCACAATAACAATTTTTTTTAATCCGACCTGATTTACAATTCCATTGTTAAGGATTTACAAGTTTGTTTAATTCATTCTAGTGTTGAATTATGTAAACATATTATTTTTTACTCCAGTTTTGAATACAACATTCGCTTTCTTCTGGAATTTTCTATAGTTGAATTTTTAATAGTTCAATTACGCAAAAGTTATATAATTATACAATTAAACTGGTGACGGCGAGTTTGATTAAATATGAATCTGATTCGTACTTACTCAAAAAATCATCTGAGTTTCTCACTTTAAAATAATATTATAAGTACACATATTACTAGCAACTAAATGAACCTGTTTGCGTTCGCCTATACTCGAGCTTTCCATTTATTTCTAAGGACTCTGTATTGAAGGACGCGCCAGCCTTCCCCCACTCCGACCCCTTCGCGATGACAGCTGGCACGGAAGAACGTAATATCCGTGCGCGCACCGTTCAAACGACATGAAATAGCAGGTGGTATGCGCGAGACACGTAGCTCTTTGGGATCATGTTTACTCGAACGTGGATGTAGAGCGGAAGTGCCCATTGCTTGTTGGTAGCCAATCAGTAATGAGCAGCTACGGTGGCTCTTCCTTCACTAGAGGGTCCTTATTTATTCCTTGACGGGAGCGCCCCATCAGAGTAAATTTGTGACTAAATTATCGTCTCATACGAATTATCGTCTCCTAGGAATAGTAATTTCTTAATCTCCTACATGTAGTGCTCTCATCTGTGAATAGATAAAAATCCAAGGTCTTCTAGGTAGTTCGGCGTAAAGAATCGGAATGTTGAAAACTTCGCAGAATCTAACTTTCAGATCTGTTAATGATGGGAAATCTGATCAGTTGTGGAGCAGCGTCGTTTACCATTACTGTTCTAAAACACTTAGAGATTGGTGTACGAGTGCCTAATGGACATTCCTTGGCTTCTCCTGTGGTTATTTTTTCAATCGCTCCACTATTCATGTTATATTTCACCCGAGTGTCATACTGATATCCAGTGTACCCTTTCATTGTATATATTCCACGAAGAATTCTATTATATTTATCCAATATTGCAAATACGTCACCATTTGACATTGACAGAACACTTTGTTCTTCGGTTGGCATGGGCTCATGGACCTTGTAATGACCTCTCACATGAATTGGTATATTGCGAGGAAAAGTGTATCTTCGAACTTCGAAACGCCGGTTCGGATTCGTGTTGGGAATAAGTCGAACCGATCTAAGTTCTTCAAGAGTTAGTTCGGCTAGGCGTACAGGACGGCCACTGGCAGGAAGAGTACTGGATCCGGCAAGAAGAGCAAGCCCGGCAGTTGGAGGGGACTGTTCACGGGAATGGTTTCTTTCCGGAGAATAAGAATCTTCGAAACGATGAACACTAGGGGTAGGGTTTGTCGTCTGTGAACTCAAATCTGCAACAGAGAAAAGAGAATACATTTTTTGTTAACTAGGCAATCGTATGTTGGTTAGGGTGGACCTTATTTCCCTTTTTGGTAGTCGTGTTCACGATTGTGGTGCGAATTCCCAAAAATATAATGTCCTGTAAATCCTTCAAGTCCGATTGGACCAAGTTGGATAAAATTTGATAGCCCTAGATAGGATAGCAGCATAAGTTTTAATTTTAAAAACTCAATATCAAAATCATTAAATTAAAAACGGACAAAAATGAATAATTTTTTATTAAAAAATTGTGAATAAAGCAATTTAATTCGTTTAAAAATATATGATGGATAATTTTTTTATTCTTTTTTATAATCTCTCAAAATTTATAACCAGTGACTCCATCCGATTTTATTAGAAGTACTCGTATTGGCTTGGACGTTTGAGCAGGAGATAAGAAAACACCCAGCACATAGAGAATGTTTTCACTTTAGAGGAGGAAAAAATTTTAATTAAAAAATTGTCAACGTGAAGGAAGACAATTTAATAGGCAAACCATTTTTTACTTGAGGAAGGGGAAATTTTTTAAACAACAAAGTTTTTCACTTAAAAGCGAAAATGAACATATTTGTACATTTTCGACGTAAATAGTGTAATTGGTGTAGTGTAAATAAAGTTTCAATTTTTTTCTCTTATATCTTTTAGCGAAATCGTTGTAGACTTTTTAAGAAAATCAAATTTATTTTAAAACCGTTTGTTTATATTAGCCTTAAGAATTAAAAAAAACCTAAGTTAGCTGGCAGAAAACTTGGAATAGGGAAAACCCGGAAATAGTTATAATTTGGCTTCTAAGAAAAGAGACTTTCTTAATTAATTATAATTTGAATTTTGGAGCTAGATATTTTCTTAAAAAATTGTAATTTAGACTTCAGAACAGGGAATTTTCGTAAAGAAATAATATTGTACTTTGAGTAGAAAATGTGCGAAATGGATCGGCAACTTTGCAACAATATTTTTAATTTGACATCACAAGAAGGGCTTCGAAAAATTCCCTTTCGTTTAAAAAATTATAATTCTCGTGAAAAATGCTGCATTCCAAATCAGAATCACAATTCTTACGATGTAAAATTATCTCATGTACCAACTCACACTTATAATTATTTTCCAAAATTTCCCCTTCCAAAGTAAATTATTTAAAAATTTAATTTTAAACTCTCTACCATAGATTCGAAAAAACAAACAATTGTCCGAGAATTTAAGATCATCCATCTGGTAAATACTATATAATACTTAAAATTAAGATATACATTTAATTAATATATTCACCAATATAATTGAAGATTGCCACCAGGGACAAGACAAGAGCATAAAAAATCCTCATATTTTCTAATCAGAGGGAAAAATTATTGAGATATTATTGAAAAATGTTATTAAAGATATAACTGAAGAATATTCTACAGGTTCATTAGACTATATAATAAAATTAGGCATATTTATATACCCTATATTCGTAATCTCTTCGATCGTGGCGTTAAGCTTGTTCTTTTTAAAATATTTACATTTCATTAGTCAGTTTCACGGAAAAAATATTTACTTACAAATTTTAGACGTATAATTTTAATTCTGAATCTGAACAGGGATATTGTTTCAATCCCCTCATTCTCAATCCTGATTAAAAATTTTTTTTAATTCCCATTCCGTCAAATTTCTATTTTCTATTGCGTAAATTTTCTGCAATCATTAAAAGCGCTTGAATTAAAATACAATAAAACTCTTATATAATCCTTTAAAGTCCCTTAAAATTCTTCTAAATCTTCGAAATAACATTGACGCCGTTTGAGTTCGTTCAAAATTAGTGAAAATACTGCACAATCTTTTGAAATTCTTTGAAATCTTCTCAATTCCTTTGAGTTCTTTTAAAATATTTCCAAATCTCTTGAAATCCCTTACAGACCTCTTTAATCCTTTGCAAATTTGAAAATCTCTCAAATCGTATTAAGTAATTTCTTAAAACTATTTTAATATTTTTAATTCATTTGAAATCGCTGAAACCTCACTTAGAATCTTTCACAATCTCGTTCCAGTTGGAACCACATTTTATCTACGTGGTGGGTAAATATTAACACGTGAAGATAATTTTTGTGACAGGTAAATATGACTCCGAAATTGCTGCAAAGATTACGAGTTTTTTCTGTACGACCAATCATAACTTTTTAAAGAACTTCCCTTTTCCAAATCATATTTATATTTATCTACAACAATTTCTTTGCGAATCAGAAGTACAGTAACTTTATTCTTTTCTAAATTTGGAAGAGGAAAGTTTAAAATTGTGATGGTCTATATCATAAAACAAAGATTTTCTTCTAGATTCCCTTATTCTAAATATGAATTGAAATTCCTTTTCTAAAACTCACGGTTTAGGTTGAAAATTCCACCCTTCAAGTTAAAGTATAATTCTGCACAGAAATTCCCGGTTTCAAATATATTTTTTTCTAATTCGACTATATTCACAATGTTTTTTTCTGGATTGACACGTTTATTCATTGAATTCTGATGGTTAATTATGTAAATAAAATATTCTTAACAGAGAGAAATAGAGAAAAATAACCTTTCATAAATGTCAGCTGTAGTAAAGAGGTAACCCCAGCTCTCACCAACTTGGCTTTACTTATTTTTCTAGTCTCAGCCGCATTAAAATTAAACTTTGTTTTTAAAATAAAAAAATGAGTAGAAAAATTTCTAAAGGTCGACATCTTTTGGTTACCATATCAATCGTTGGAATTAATAATATTTTTCGGAAACAGCGCCTGTAAATTTACAAATTAGCATGTATAATTCGAAATATAAAAATAGCAATGAATGGAAAGATAATTTTTAGTTTGGAATAAGAATAAATAAATTTTAAATGATTTTAATTTAAAGGAACAATATTTTTTAAATACCCAATGAGATGTTTATATCCTCTTGATTTTGAACAGCTAGAACATACCATATTGACGAGAATGGAATATTGAAGATATTCTTAATAAATTCTTTTTTTTCTGGCTGGGAAAATACAAGACAAAGTATAACGCATTTTAAAACAATAAGAAAAATGTAAGATTTCGAAAAAATGTAAGAGTCGAAAAAATATTCTAACAAACCAGTTTGTTGATTTATATATCCAACTTTATTTGTCTTTTAACTATTTATATAATCCCCGGAATCACTCTCCACAGTACTGGCTCATTCGTGAAAGCACGATTACTTACGAACTTTCTAATTAACGAGTTTGCCCGCAGGAAGAGAAAAAGGAGAAATTAATACTTATAGAATATAAATTAAACATTAGTCCGTCACAACGACTATCCAGCTAAAAATTTCGGATTCCAAAATTGGTTCGAAGTTATCCGATATCAATCCGCTTTATGATTTTTTTTTCAAAACTTGAAATGATTTTCGTTAAACTAAAAATGGAAAATATTCCGTTCTAATCCGACATTTATCCGAACGTACACTTTCACTCCCGAAATCCCTCCCACTAAAAACAACTACAGCGGAAATATTCCGATTCTATCCTCAATTAATTCGCAGGATTGAGTTGTCACTCGGTGAAATCGAAGTGCAAACTGGAAATCTAACGCTCAAATCCGAAATCCCTCCTGTAAAAAATGACTCCGGAAATAGTCCGGTTCTATTCGCAATTAATCCGGAAAAAGTCCGGCGTTCTATGCGATTAATCCGTGGGATTGAGTTTATATCTATGAAATTAAAATGAAAATGTAAAATCGTCTGCTCTTCTGCGAAATCCCTCCGGACAAAGACAAAGACTACGGAAAAAGTCCGGTTCTCTGCGCAATTAATCCCTAGGATAGAGTTTCCAATGTTGAAATTAAAGTGAAAACGGAAAATCGTCTGCTTGTATTCGAAATCCGTCTGGACAAAAAAGCAGACTCCGGAAAATGTCTGGTTCTCTGCGCAATTAATCCGCCGGATTGAGTTTTCATCGGTGAAATTCAGGTTAAAATAGAAAATCCTCTGCTCAACTCTAAGATCTCTTCGGTAAAAACCATCGACTCTGGAAAGAATCCGGTTTTCTGCGCAATTAATTCGTAGGATTGAGTTTTCATCGGTGAAATTAAAGTGAAAATGGAAAATCGTCGACTCGTATCCGAAATATTTCCAGGCAAAAACAACGTCTCCGGAAAAGTCCGGTTCTCTTGCGCAATTAATCCGTAAAATTGTGTTTTCATCGTTGAAACTAAAGTACAAGTTGAGAATCGTCTGCTTAGCTCCGAAATCTGTCCGGTCAAAAACAACGACTCCAGAAAAAATCCGGTTTCCAGCGCAATTAATCCATAGGATCGAGTTTTCATTCGTGAAATTAAAGTTAAAATGGAGAATCATCTGCTCAACTCTAAGATCTCTTCGGTCAAAACCATTGACTCCGGAAGGAATCCGGTTTTATGCACAATTAATCCGTAGAATTGAGTTTTCATCTTTGAAATTAAAGTGAAAACGGAAAATCTTCGACTGGAATCCGAAATCTTTACAGGAAAAAACAGCGACTCTGGAAAAGTCCGGTTCTCTTACGCAATTAATCCGTCAAATTGTGTTTTCATCGGTGAAATTAAATTGAAAATGTGGAATCGTCTGCTTACCTCCGAAATCTCTCCGGTCAAAAACAACGACTCCAGAAAAAATTCGGTTTCCAGCGCAATTAATCCGCAGGATTGACTTTTCATCGGTGAAATTAAAGTGAAAACGGAAAATCGTCTACTCGTATACGAAATCCCTCTAATTCAAAATATCGAATCCGTAAATAGTGCGATTCTGTCCGAAATTAATCCGCAGATGTAAGTTATAATTCAGGGATATTGAAGTGAAAACGAAAATTCGTCTGCTCAAATTCGAGCTCTCTCTGGCCAAAACCATCGACTCCGGAAAAAATCCGGTTCTCTGCGCAATTATTTTGTAGGATTGAGTTTTCATCGGTGAAATTAAAGTGAAGACACGAAAGGAGGCCAAAACCGGATAAGTTTTCGGACAATTTTGTACCAATTTCCGAATCCGAGTTCTGTCCTAAATTTACCCGCAATTTTTAGCAGGGAATTTTAGCAGTACCTCGATTGGCGATTTAAGGTGCTCAGAATGCAGTAGTTTATAGTCACATTGTCGCATATATTTTTTCGCCTTGTTTTAGATATTTGAAGGCCGGTAGAAGCATCTACGTATGCTCGGCTATATGAATAAAGATAAATTACTTATGATGTGTTTACTTTCGTTTTCGTTCCGGAATCTTGGAGTCTAGGAAAGTGCTGCATACCTCCGAACGCGACGAGTGCTTGTGAGTTTCGGCATTATTGATACTTTGACTCACACTTAAATAATTAATACAGAGGAAATCATAGAAACACTCGCCATCATAACCTCAAGCTAACCTAATTGTTATCTACTTGTGTTTAAGAGGTGCAATATGGAGACCGACTGAAAACAGATGAACAGCCAAGTTTATGGCATTGCAATGAAGAGCTGTGGAACAGAGTTGGTTTTCACTCGATATAAGATATTAAACCTGTGTAGCTATAAAATAATTTTTCAAGTTGGGGCCAAACTTGTAATTGAGAATAAATTTGGCTATTTTCATACGGGGATGTCCAGATTATTAATACAT
>JAWWLR010000092.1:3699058-3712303 GCA_035041075.1 Acraspis erinacei | reverse complement strand
AATTTGATCGCGCAATTATACTTATGGAGCGAAAAATTCATGAATTTAGTTATTCAGCTACTTATTTGTAGCTATTTCACGCAAGAGTGAAAAATGAAGGACTGCATTTTTCGGCTATTTCTACAAATAAAATTTGGTTTGTCAACTTAACCAACTGTTCATAATTAATTTTTTAACTTTTTTTATAAACATCGATAACGATCTACTATTATATTATTGTCATTATTAATTTTATAGACAAATTTTTGTCCTCCTACATTTATAAACTGAAAATTACTTTCTAGCGCTTTGGGGCATGTTTTTTCTTTTCCTTTTTTTTTACCAAATTTCCCACATTCGTATTTTTTATCATTTTAAAATGTTATACTTTGTGTCTCTTTATATGTCTTCAACATTATCAGACATTGTCACGTGGATTCCGTTATCATCATAGACTTCACTTTCGCTGTAACTGTCCTCGTTAACATTGATGACAATAGGTTGTGTGCACATTGACAATACTTTTCTTCAAACACCGGAGAGAACGGACTCTAAAATTTTCATCAAAATTACTAATAGTAAAGACAATTTTTCTCTAATATAATATTTCATCTTCCTCTAAAAGATTCTTATTTTCCTGGAGTCGAACTGTCAGCATGAGAAGTTAAATACATGTTTCTTACGCCTTTGGCTTTTTTTCAGTCTCCCAAAATTCCGGTCATCAGGTAGCTGAAGGAAACGTGCCGAATAGTGATCCTCGACTGAAATTAACACGAATGACTGCATTATGGGCGCAGAAGAAAAAAAAAGGAGAAAAAATAATTGCTAATAGCAAATTATTTAATAATTTTGAAACTTTCATTTTTCTTTCTTAGCATTATTTGAATTTATTTACTTATCTCAATCTTCCCAGATAACAATATGTGCACAGGATGCGCTCACTGTAGAGACATGAAGCAAACATTTGGTGCGCGTGGGTTGATTATTCTAAAATTATTTACTTATAGTAAATGCCGTAAATAAAAAGATTTAATTAAATAAATGTATCGGAATTTATTAAAAAATATTTATTCAAAATAAAAGATATTCTCATCTTCACAGTCATTAATTTTATAATGAATAACGTCCAATTATATTTAGTTTTTAAACAGCAAACTTCTTACTAATACACTGTGGGTTTACTTAGTATTCGTATACCTTTTTTGATGACTAATTAAGTTATCTCAATTTTAATTATGCCAGTGTTAAAAAATTGGCTCTTTAAAGGGTTGATTGCTCTTGAAATTCTGTACAAAATGAGTTGAGGATAAAGCCAATTCGTCCATTTTTAGAGTAGCTATTGCCGAAATAGTGTAAATTTCAATGTTTTCTTAATTGTGCAATAACTTCCGAAATAATCAACATTTTTCACTTTTCTTGGGCTCATTTTGAAGCTATTTTTCACCGTCTAACAAAAACTTATAAGTATAAATAAAAAAAATTTTCTTATCATCTTTAAATAACTTTAAGTTGCAACAAAAAAGTTGGAAAATTTCGAGAACATCTTATCTGCAGGCAAATCAGGATAACGTTTACACAAATTATATTCTACAAAAATATTGTTGTTTTTTTCAATATGATAAGAGAAATTTTAAGATTTATAATCATTAACTGCTGTAAGTCGGTGAAAAATAGCTTGAAAATGAGCCCAAGAACATTGAAAATGTTGATTATTTTTGAAGTTATTGAAAAATTAAGAAAACATTGAAATTT
Organism: Acraspis erinacei; assembly: GCA_035041075.1. Taxonomy (NCBI): domain Eukaryota; kingdom Metazoa; phylum Arthropoda; class Insecta; order Hymenoptera; family Cynipidae; genus Acraspis; species Acraspis erinacei. The sequence goes on along the minus strand of JAWWLR010000092.1, from coordinate 3,710,572 downwards.
ACACTATTTTGGCAATATCTACTCTAAAAATGGACGAACTGATTTTATGCTCATCTCATTTTGTACAGAATTTCAAGAGCAATCAACCCTTTAAAGAGACCATTTTTTAGCACTGGCCTAATTAAAATTAAGAGAACTTAATTAGTCATCAAAATAGGTGTGCGAATACTTAGTTAACCTACTGTATATTAGTAAGAGTTTTGCTGTTTAAAAATGCAATATAATTGGACGTTATTCATTAGAAAATTTATGGCGGTGAAGACAAGAATAGCTTTTATATTGAATAAATATTTTTAAATAAATTCCGATACATTTATTTAATTAAACCTTTTTATTTACGGCATTTACTATAAGTAAATAATTTTAGGATAAGCAAACAACGCGCGCCAAGTATTTTCTTCATGCACGCACGCGCGTTCCTCACATGGCGTGCGTCGCATATGCGCGTCCATGGATGGCTCATCTGACTGTTGATCGGAACGCACAACATGCGGATTAATCCGCACACATGCTTTCACAGTGCGCGCATCCTGCTCACAAATTATTATCTGGGCTGCTGCCTTTTAATTCATCCAAACTCATTTTAAAACTTAATTTTGAATTCCGTCCTTGTGACTCTTTCTTTTGAATTGGAATTTTCCTTTTCTGAATATGGAAAGGATGCGAAGCATTCATTGGGGTTATCTCGATAAACCCTTGGCTCGTTAGCATCCTTAGGGTCGGTCATAATTTACGTAGCCTATCTACGAAACAAACATAATTTGATGTTCTTATTCGGTTCCAGGAATTCAGATCGCATGTGAATGGAAATACGAGAAAAGGAAAAATATATGGGAAAAGCGGAAAGAGTATAAAGTCTGCAATAAATAAATAGGAAGTACGATTATTTATTGACTAAAGATTTGTGTTGAATGTTTTCATTACTTTCAGGTGTCCCAACCGATTTTCTTTTTCAATTTTCTTCTAAAAACAAACAAAAAAAGAAGAAATAATACAGTTTTGCTACAAATCCCCACCTTTTTAGTTTTTGCAGCATTAAAAAGAAGTTTTGCTAACATAAGAAAGATATTTTCTCATTAACACTCACCAGACCCCGTTAAAAAATCAATGATCTGAATTAGTTCAAAAAGTACAGAATTATAAATAAAGAATTGTAACTTTTTTAAAAATAGATTAAAACGAAGTTTAACATTTTTTTAAAGTAAACCCCAGAAGGGATTTCTTTTGATGGGTAACGCATCCAATACTTTTAAACATTTTCTGCCTATATTTGACGTTCCTTCTTAAGGAATAGAAGCTTTTTTTTAACGTTATACGGGCTTCGGCGCGAGAAATTCGAGGGTCGAAAATATTTTGGAATCTAACTATGAGATCTATTCAGTATTGGAAATATGATCAGTTTTGGTCGAGACTTCTTAACGAAAATTATTTTAAAATTCTTTGAGTTTGATTTAGTGGTAGCCTAATGGACTTGTCTACATTTCTTCTGGGGTCTTATCTTCAACCTTGCCACTAAACATGCTTATTTTTGCCCGTTTTTGAAAGCCAGTTCTTGTATTATACATGCCACGTACCATTGTATTATTGTCCAACATTGCAAAGATGTCACCATCAGCAGCTGACGATATACTTCGTTCTTCAAAAGGTATGTGCGCAAGAATATTACACCTTCCTCTCATTTGTACTCCATTTTCGGGAGCAAAAGTCCATCTTCGAATGTCAAGCATCCGTTTCGGATTTGTTTTGGGAATAAGCCGAACAGATCTAAGTTGTTCGAGTGTCAGCTCAAGTAGGCGTGAAGAAAAGTAACGATTAGAAGACCTGGACCGGGCGAGTAAATGTAGCTAGGAAGAAGAAGACCTGATCGGAATATCCTGAGAATCAGGTCTGACAGGAGGAAGCAGCCTGCCAGGAGATTGCTGCCTGTCAGAAGAAAAAGAAGTTCCGGAACTAAGAATATCTGGAACAGAGATTGAAGTCTGCAAATTCAAATCTGAAACAAGAAAGAGAGGATTCAATATTTTTTTAAATAGACAAAGAAAAGTTGATTAGCGTCGACTTTAGTTGACTGGCCGCGAGTAAAATAGGTGTGGAGTGAGTTGAGGAAGAGAAGCGGTTTACGTTTTCATTAGGGTGGCCATAATTGATTTTCGAAAAGTAGGACAAAAAGGTTTGAAGAATGAGGAAAAATTAGGACCACTTTTTATTTTTTTTAAAGTACAAAGTAGAACATAAAAGTTTGAAGAAGAGGGCCGGATATTTAGGACAGAAGAGTTTGTAAAATCAGGTCGGGCAGGAGAAAATATCCTGCCAGCAGAAAAAGAAGTTCCGAAACAGGGAACATCTAGAACAAAGATTGAAGTCTGCAAATTAAAATCTGAAACAAGAAAGAGAGGATTCAATATTTTTTTCAATAGACAAAGAAAAGTTGATTAGCGTTGACTTTATTTGACTGGCCGGGAGTAAATTCGGTGTGGAGTGAGTTGAGGAAGAGAAGCGGTTTACCTTTTCGTTAGGGTGACCATAATTGATTTTTTTAAAGTAGGAAAAAAAACTTTGAAAAATGAGGAAAAATTAGGAAATTTTATTAAAAAAAGAGTAAAAAGTAGACCATAAAAGTTTGAAGAAGAAGACAAGGTATGTATGACAGAAAATTTTGAAAAATCAGGTATGGCAGGAGGAAGCAGCCTGCCAGGAGATTACTGGCTATCAGGAGAGAGAAAGTTCCGGAATAAGGAACATCTAGAACAGAAAATCAAGTCTGCGAAATCAAATCTGAAACAAGAAAGACTGAATTCAATAGTTTTTTTTAATAGACAATGATAAGTTGATTAGCGTAGCCTTTATTTGACGGGCCGAGAGTAAATGCGGTGTAGAATGAGTTGAGGAAGAGAAGCGGTTTATGTTTTCGTTAGAGTGACCATAATTAATTTTTGAAAAGTAGGACAAAAAGTTTTGTAAAATGAGGACAAGTTAGGACAAAATTTTGTTTAAAAAAGAGGGAAAAGTAGAACATCAAAGTTTGAAAAAGAGTACAAAGTAGGACAAAATAGTTGGAAATATTGAAACAAAAAAAAGTTAAAAGAAGTTGGAAGTTTCAGCACATTAAATTTAAACCAAATGTAAATTTTCTGCGAAATAGTTCCATTATCAACAAAACTGCACAATTTTCAACCAAAATGTATGACTAAAATAAAATTGTTGAAGTTTCAACCAAATAGTTGCATTTTCATCCAAGCAAGATGTAATTTTTGCTAAGGTCGCTTGAATTTTATAAATCAACAAGAAAAAAATTTTCCAAACAGAGCTGAATTTTCAACAGAAGTTGAAAATTATATACCAAAAGGGATGTCTTTTTAAGAAAATTGGTAAACTTGCAACCAAATGATAAAATTTATAACTAAAAAGATCATTTTCAGAGGAAAATTAGTACATTATCTTGTAGAACATTATCTTGTAAATCTCCACAAAAATCTCACAAGTTAATAATAATCATTCTTATTATATTATAATATTAATGCATTAATGCAACTCTTTTAGCAGAAATTATATCTTTCTTGGTTAAAAATTGAGCTATTTGGTTGAAAATTCAACAAATTTGTTGAAAAGTAACACTTTTTCGTTGAAAATTCTACTATTTTATTGAAGATTTATCTATTTCATAGGAAATACTATTTCTATTTACTATTTCATAGTCTTTTTGTTTAAAATTTATATATGGATTTTGAAAAATTAACTGAAATCTCCTTTGGATGCAAGTTCAACTGAAACATTCGTATTTTATTATTTATAATTATTTATTTTATTATTAGAAGTTGTTGATAAATGGTTGAATTCCACCAATTTGGTGAAAATTCATCTCTTTTTATTGAAAAAATTTTCTTTTTTTTTTAAATTGGAAATTCAATTTATTCTGTAGAAACTTATTTCTTCTTTGAAACTTCAGACTCTGATGGTGAAAAGGCAACTGAAATCTTTTCTACAGGAAAATTTCAAATATTTTTATTAAAAATTTATCACCTGGATTTAAAAATTCATAGGTTTTAGCAGAAATACCAATTTTTTAAATTTGAAATGCAAATTTTCTGTTAAAAATTCTTCTTCTTTGGTTGAGTATTAAACTATATTGTTTCCAAAATTTGACTGAATCACTCTGTTCAGGAATCATTTTTTTAGAACATTTATATTCTTAGTTGTACATTCATCTCTTTGGTTAAAGTTTAATTTAAAACAAAAACAATCTTTTTAATTGAAAATTCGACTATTTCATCCCTTTGGTTGCACATTAATTTAGTTGCCATTTCTGAAAAGTAATATTTTTAACTAAAAATTTAACTTATTCAGATTGAAAATTTCATAATTATTATAATCCAGAGAATTAAAGCAAACGAAAAAATTTCTACAAATTCAGAACTATTTAATTTCTTTAACACCAATAACAAATGGCAGAGAAAATTGTATAATTTTTTTCTAAAATACTGCAAACAGTATATAACGATACATAATATACAATTAAAAATAATGTATAATTTTATCAGTACAAGCTTCGATATATAAATTAAGTTCATTCTAAAGTATTCCAGGTTGATATTAGACCTCAAAAATTTAGAAACATTTCAAGACAGCTGCTAGAAACTTTTGTAAAAATTACACAGTTAAAAGGTTTTAAAATAAGCTCCTCCATCCTTTTTCCAAAATGTTCAAAAAACACAAAAGGCTTTAAGATAAGCTTGATTGATGACATAGTTTTGGAACAGGTATCAATCTAATTTTTTTCACTCTTCTTAGTCAATTAAAAAAAATGTCTTCAATCAAGCTTAGTTAGTACGCTTAAATATAAAAAATGGCCAAATGGCAAAAATAAAACTTTCAAAACCTTTAAAAAATATTTCAAACAATAAAAAAGTTTGGCGATTTAGAAAATTTTCTTTATATATTTTTAGGATTCACACAATATAATACTATATAATATATAATATAATATATTTTATTACATAACCTTAAGATCGTAAAATTCCAGTTTAATAATTTTTTGATAAACATACGTGTGCTTAGTAAGGATTGGAAATTGTGTAAGTAACAAATGTTTACTTCCTTCTGTATTTACGAAAACTTGAAACCTACTTTCTATTCAGAAGTCTCCTGAAATTTTTTGTCTAAAATGCACTTGCAGCTGAAAGTTGAAATATGTGCGTTATTGAATTATTAGTATTAAATCTTACCAGACATTATTTACCTGGTCGACTTTTGCTGTGATTGATTTATTATTTTTATCATAAAAAACTGGATGCTTTAACTTATACAGGATGTCTTGGACAAAAAAGCAGTGAGATATCCCAAAAGAATATAATCGACTATCAATTAGTAGTATCAATTAGTTCAATTGAACAATAGGGTAGGCAAGTTTCTTATAATTACCCGTTATCTGTACAATTTTACAATATTATATTTTAATCTTACATTTTTTAAATAAATTAGTCGTGTGAAGGTGAGCAGTCTACAACCAATAATCCAAAATTCTTTGATATTGGGCAGCGGCTGCTTAATGGAGATTCTGCGATTTCTTCTAAGGTCATATCTTTAATGGCGCCATTGTTCATGTTTACTTTCACCCGTTGCTGAGTCTGACATCCAGGCTGACCTTTCATCCTAAAGATTCCACGAAGAATTGTATTATTTTTCCCCAATATCGCAAATGCGTCACCACCCGACGTTGATAATACACTTTGTTCTTCGGTTGAAATGGGCTCAAGGGACTTACGAGCACCTCTTAAATAAATCGGCTTATCTCGAGGAAAATTCTGGAATCAGAAAATCTAGGAATATGCTCGCTATGAGATTGATTGCCAGGAGGAGACTTGGATCTGGCACGAAGAAGAGGCTCAGTAGGAGAATGAGACTCGGACCTATCATGAAGCGTAGGAATGGCAGAAGGAAGAGATGTTCCAGGCAAAATATGTCTGTCAGAGGAATGAGAAGTTCTGGAATGACGTGTATAAGGAATAGGCTCACCATTAGGCAAGCAATCGAAGTGCAAACTCAAATCTGTAACAAGAAAAAGGGTATTGAGAGAACACACTCCGAAAGTCCTAAGACGTTGCTGGGTACTTTAAACTTGGTATAATCCGCATTAAAATGTATTTCCAATAAGGCAGACAGTTGTTGAAGGGTGGATATTCAAAGTCGTATAATCGGCAATTTTTCAAAAATCGCTTTATTCTTTTTCGAAAGTTTAAGCTGATGCCGTCATTTCGGCGATAAGAGAAAGTCTAAATTCGCAATAGTTTTATTGTGAGAATTTTTCAAACATTGCATTTCGGCAACTGGCGGACTATTGGCAATTCAAAGTCGTATAAGAACCAATTGAGCCTTATGTAAATTCCCGGTTTTCGCAGACACTTTCGGACTTTTAGACTAGTAGGGTCTAAAAAATCTATCTGTATGTCTGTTAGAATTCATCGTAGGGCTCTTGTGCAATGAAATTCGCTGTAGTACGCTACCTAAAAACATTTGACTCAGTGCTAACCACATGTTTGCCTGCACTGATGTCAAGGTAAATATACGCCTTGCCTTTCACGTATAAAAAGAGTATTTTAATGTTGAAAATCGTCCAATCGTGCGTTTTATTATATTATTACTTTTATTTGCGAACCTTTTGGTTCAAGAAGCAATGTTCTAGGACCTGTATTTCCGGAGGAAAATTACGAATAAAAATATAAAACGAATTTAATTATTAAATTTTTATTTACGATCACTACTAATAACAAGAATAAACAAAAGGTTAAAATTTATTGAAGAATTTTGGTTCTATAAGTGCCAAATATGAAATAAACCCTTCGCGAAGCTTGTCGCTCTTACTTTCACTTCGTGACGCTAATGGTCAATATACGACTTTGAACTGCCAGACCCCCTCGACTTATACGTGGACAAATTTCAAGTGGTCGTATCTTCCTCAATTTTTTTCGAAATCGTTTCAAACTTTAACAAGCCACGTATTACCTTATAATTCACAAACGATCTTGCGTTTTTCAAAAAAATATTAAAATTACAAAAAATGCAAGCGTTTTTCCGCTCTCTTGTAAAATATTGGAAATGGCGGTTATACGATTTTGAATATCCACCCTTCAACTGTATGATTTCTCCATTAATTTTTTTTTTTTAATGAAGCCAAATCGAAATTTTGAGAATCCTTCGAAGAACAAAATGAGGCCTTGATCATTAGGATTAAATAAAAATGGTAGCTTTTCCCTAAGGAGAAAGAAAAAGTTAAACCTTTAAATAACTACTGTTAAATAAACGATTGTAAATTGATTTTTTTTCTTCTGAAGTGTGCTTAGAAGCCTGTATCAATAGTTACATTTTAAAGAAAGAAAACTTTTGAGATTGATTGTACGTAGTGTATCAGATAAAAATTTCAGATTATTTTATTTATCAATTTATTTTAAACAAAAAATGTCTTTACTACTATAAAACATGGGTTTTTTAACAAATGACTTGAATCTTCAACGAAATCATTAGCTACATTTTTAACATAATACTTGAATTTTAAAACGAAAAAGATAAAATTTTCAAAAGTAAAGATTTTTCACTCAAGAAATAAATAAAAGTTTATCTAAATTGTTAAACGCTCAAGTCGAAAGAGTCATTTTCTCTACAAAAATTGAATTTCCAAACGAAAATGATTTCTTAACAAAATGATTTTCACTTAAAAAGAAATAAAATTTCTACTGAAAAATATGAATTTTTAAATCAAAAGCATAAATTTGTAAAAAAAGCTGAATTTTCTGATCTAAAAAGACGAATTTTTTCAACCAAAACAATGATTTTTTAAGAAACTATTTGAATTCTCTATAAAACAATTGCATTTTTATCCAAGAAAGATGAAATTTGAACTTTCTTCCAGACAAGATTCCAGCTTATTTCAGTTTATTTTTCCACGCTAAAAAATATAAAATTTAAACAACAAGTAAATTTTTTTCATTATAGTTAAATTTTAAACAAAACAGTACAATTTTCAACCAAAAACTATGACTTTTTAACAAAATAGTTTAATTTTCAATCAAACAGTTGCATTTTTATCCAATAAAGATGAAATTTCTCTTAAAATAGATACATTTTTAATGATTTTTTTTAATAGTGGAATTTTCATCCAGGAAAGATTTCAGTTCTCTTTTCCACACCAAATATTAAATTTTAATAAAAAATAAATTTTCTACGAAATACTTAATTTTTCAGAAAAAAAACGTACAAGTTTAGACCAAAAAGTATGACTTTTCAACAATTGAAAGTTCTACTAAAACAGGTGAATTTTAAAAATCAAAAAGGCAAATTTTCGACAACAAAAAAAAACAGTTGAATTTTCATCTAAAAAGATTTCAATTAACTTTTCAACATAAAAATAAGAATGAAAAAAAAGTAAATTTTTTAAGAAATAGTTCAATTTTCAACAAAACAGTTGCATTTTTATCCGAGAAAAATGAAATAATTCTACTAAAAAAGTTAAACATTTTAAAATCAAAAAGACAAATTTACCACAAAAAAATCATTTTCATCCATAGGGTATTTTTTGTCACGCTTATAGGGTACTTTTTTGCTCTCAAATTGTAAAAAGTTAAGGATAAATTCATAATATATCAAAACAATTCAAATTAAATTCAAACGAATCAGAAAAGATTTTTTAGATGAAAAAAATGCCAAAGTTATCCGTGAAATTGGCATAAATTTAGAGGCATTTAAGTTAAGTTAGAAGAATTCAATGAAACACATAAAAAAATGAATGAAAAGAATCTAGTGAATTCAAAACAATTAAAAAATCTGAAAAAAATGCATTGAATGGAGTAAGTTTGACAAGAGTTTAGAAAAATGAATTAAGCAAATAATAATTGAGGATAAATTAGTCAGAATTAAGGGAAAATTTCAAATTAATTGCAAAAAAATATTTGAAAATCACCGCAAATCTTTGAATCCCTACGAAATCCCTCACATCTTGTAAATAAATTCTTTAAAATCCATTAGAATGTTATAAAACCCCTTGGAATTTTTTTAAATTATTTAAATTTAAATTTTTTTAAATTAATTTTTTTAAATCTTAGAAAACTTTTAGGTCCTGTAAAATCGTTCAATATCTTCCGAAATTTCTATAAAATACTTCATAACCGTTTGCAATTTTGATCTAATTTCTCAAAATGATTAAAATCCTCGGAAATCTCTTAAATTGTTTAAATATCTTAAAATGCCTTGGAATCTTTTAAAATTTCCTAAAATATTTCGAAACCTTTGAAATCCTATTAAATTACTGAAATCAATCAAAATTTGCTTACCAAAATTTTAAAATAACCTAACATATTTAAAAATCTGTTTAAAAAGATATTTTTTAAAGCTGTTGAAAATGCCAAAGAATTACGTAAATTTAGAGTACGTACATGATTTCAATATAATTTTAATTAAAATTCACTATTTACATAGGGAAAAATCTGTTGGAATTTAATACCAAACAGATAAATTTTCAAAAGAAAATTATGAATATTAAACTGAAATACTTGAATTTTCAACCAAAAAGATGTATTTTTAAATACTAAGATTAATTTTCCAACAAGAAGATTAATCTTTTATCAAAAAATACAATTTTTCGAGAAAATACACGAATTTTAACAATTAAATTTTTAGTCAAAAAATGAATGTTCAGCCAAACAATGAATTTTTAACTAAAATTATGGAATATTTCACTGGAATAGCATTTTCAGTTTAAGGAAAAATTAGTTTCAGTAAAAAATGAAACAAATTTTTAATAAAATAGTTCCTTCTTTAGCCAAAGAAATGAATTATTAATTCAAATGATGAATCTTTAATCAAAAACATTAATTTTCAGCAAAAGAGTTTAGTTTTTAACCAACTAAAAAAGAAAAAGAAAAGAACAGAAGAATTTTTAGACAATGAGATGAACTTTTCAAGAATAAAATCCTTTCATACCAAAAAAAAGTATCTTTTTAAAGCAAAATACGTTACTTTTCAACGAAATAAATGAATTTTCAAATTAAAAACACAAATTTACATCCATTTTTTTCATTTTTTAACTAGAAACGGTCAATCCTAAACTGGACTACTTGAATTTTATACATACAAACAATTTTTTATTCAACCAATAAGATTTATTTCCTAAAGACGAATTTTCCACAAAATACATACATTTTCAAATAAAAATAGTTTCATTTTTAAATTAAAAAATATGAATTTTCAATCAAATAGTTGATTTCACATCCAAAAAACATAAAATTTCAACAACAAAAAAAGAATAGTTGATTTTTTTTGTTAAAAATCTAATTATTAATAACAACCCATATAATATAACCCATGTAATATAAATATAATTTTTAGTTGAAAAGTCATCACCTTGGTTGAAAAGTAGTTGTTCTTTTTGTGAAAAATTAAATATTTAAAAAAAACTATTTAACTAATTAAAACAATATTTATTCTATATAGTTTTATATATATTGGGTTATGGGATATTCAGAAAAATAGTTAAATTTTCTACTTTAAGTTACATTTTTAGTTGAAAAATTGATTTTCATCAAATTAGTTACATTTTCAAAAAGATTACCTGTACCTGAATTAAAAATAAAAACGGTAATTAAGTTCTAAACTTACTTGAAATGCATAAGCGACTACGTCACTCAACGGAACGGATTCTAATGAAATTGCGTGGACTGTAATCCAACTGGTAAAACATCTTAGAACCCGCACGTGAATTTGGATATTGTCGCTACCGCTATTGAGACACACTTTCTGTAAATTAAGAAATTCATTTAAATATTAAATGTTAACTCAATAAATTCGAGTGCAAGAACCAAAATTTTAATTTTATATAATTCTAAATTTAAAGCAAGTAGATTCAAATATAAAATAATAAATATTTTTCAAACCTACCAAAAACTCTGATACGGTCTCCCCAATGGCCGTGAGTTCAGAAAGAACCTGTTGTCGCCTGTTAGAACCCAATCTGAAATTTTAAATGCAATATTTTACACAAATATAAATAAAAAATATAAAAATGTGAATTACGGACACCACAGAAAATAGGGGAATAAATTCTTTTAAATCAAATTAATGGAGGTACCATAATACAAAGGTTTCAAGTCCAAATATATCGCATTTCCAAACAAACAAAAAATAGTTGCATTTTCTACTAAAAAAGATGAATTTTCAATTTAAAGCAAAAATTGAACAAAAAAGTTGAGTTTTAAAACTAAAAAGTCGATTTTTTGGATAACATTTGACTTTTAGACTCGAAATGATGAATTTTTTGATAAAAAAAGGTAATTTTCAATTAAGAAAGGTGAATTCTCAAACACAAAGTTTAAGTTACAACGTATTTTGAAGCAAAAGAGACGATTTTTGAACGAAAAAGTTGAAACAAATAACCAAAGAATTAAATTTTCAATAGACGTGTGCAAAAAAATTCGATCCGATTTCGATCCGACATTGGGCGCACTTCGAATGTCGAAAAACCGACATTCG
>JAWWLR010000092.1:3679355-3691878 GCA_035041075.1 Acraspis erinacei | reverse complement strand
GAAAACTATGAAATTGAGGGAATTGGAAAAATTCGTGGAATTCACAGAATCCAAGGAATTTTCAAAATTCTCCAAGAATTCTCCAAGAAGAACTTCCAAGAATTCTATTAATTCATTGAAATCCATAAATTCCATGAATTCCTTAAATTCCGTTAATTCTTTGGTATCCATGAATTCCTTGAATTTCTTGAATTCTTTTGATACAGTGAATTAGTTGAATTACTTCAACTATATCAATTACGCGCATTCCGTTAATTCCCTAAATTAGTTAAATTCCATGAATTCCGTAAATTTAATCAATTCTGTAAATTCCATGCATTCCGAGAATTCCACGAATTCCATGAAACCGAGAATTTCATGAATTCCGTGAATTCCAAGAATCATAGGCGTTAAAGGAATTCCGAAAATTCACTCAATCATGGACATCCAAAAAATGCATGGAATTCCCGGAATTAATTGAATTTGCGGAATTCGTGGAATTCACAGAATTCATTGGATGCTGGAGAAGTCATCGAATTATGTGGAATTCATGCAATTCTGGGGAATTCAGTCAATTCTGCAGAATTCACGGAATTCCGAGGAAACTATGAAATTGAGGGAATTCGTGAAATTCGTGGAATTCACAGAATTTTCAAAATTCTCGGTACTCCTAAGATTAATGAAAGTAACGGAAATTGAAGAATTCATGAAATTGAAGAAATTCACGGCATTCAGTGACTTCATCAAAATCCAGGATTTCAAAGATTCCGGGAATTCGTGTACTTCCAAGAATTCCATTAATTATTTAAAATTCATGAATTCCTTAAATATCCTTTACTTCTTTGAAATCCATGAATTCCTTAAATTACGTTAATTCTTTGGTTTCCATGAATTCCTTGAATTTCGTGAATTCTTTTGATTCTGTGAATTCCTTGAATTCCTTAAATTCTATCAATTACACGAATTCCGTTAATTCCTTAAATTTTTTAAATGACATGAATTCCGTAAATTCAATCAATTCTGTAAAGTCCATCATTCAGAGGATACCAAGAATCCCATGAAATCCGAGAATTCCCTGAATTCCGTGAATTCCAACAATTATTTGGCGTTACATGAATTTCGAAAATTCCTTGATAACAGGCAATTCCGGTAGTTTCTTTAATTCTACGAATTCCGTGAATTCCACAAATTCAGTGAATTCCTCGAATCCCATCAGTTTCGGGAGTTCCACGAATTCCCTCAATTCCTTCAATTACACGAATTCAATGAATTTCGCGAATTTCATAAATCTCCTAAATTGATTTAATTCTATGAATCCGGAAAATTCCTTTAATTCCATGAATTTCTAGAATTTCGTAAATTTCATGAATTACATGAATTTCGAAAGTTACATGAATTGCATAAATTCCGTGAATTTCATAAAATTTCTTCAATTCTATTAATTCCGCGAATTCTGTGACTTACGCGAATTTCATGAATTCCGAAAATTCCGTGAAATCCAAAAATTTCGTGAATTCCTTAAATTGCATGAATTTGGCGAAGTCCCTTAATTCCATGAATCCCTTGAATTTCTTAAATTCCGTGAATTTAATGAATTCCGTATATTTCATTGATCCCGTGAATTCCATGAATTCCGCGAATTCCGTAAATTTCATGAATTCCTTGAATTCGACGAATTCCGTGAATTCTTTGGTCGCAATTTTCGTCTTACAAACACAATAATGCATGTATTGGAATTCCGGACGGTGACATCGCGATTTGAAACACTTAAAATGCATGTGTTTTTAATTACCAACAATAGCAGAAAGAACCACTGTGAAACATTTTTCACTTTTTGGAAGTATTTCACTTTTTTGTGTGCATTGATCACTTATTCGTAACTCTATTTCGTTTGATTTTACCAATTTTTGGCATGGATGAACGTTGCTCATTTTTAAAATTTCAGATAGTTATTTTGCAACGTAAATTATAAATATATTATTAATGCCTATTAAACTAATTTTCACGCTCTTAAGAATTATTAATTTGATAGTATCTTCAAGAAATGCAAAAAGCCACTGTGCATCCTCTAAATTTGAATTTTACATTGAATGTTATCAAGAAAAACTATGTACTTTCGCCAGCTATCAGATGTGAATAAAGATAATAAGCAAATCACGGTAAGCCTCACTTATTCTTATCTTGCAAGGTTTTCGACTCCCGCTTTACTTACTGCATATCGTTTCAAAATAATTCTAGTAAATTCAAAATAGTGAACACAATTTATTTTTTAATTTGCAGTGTTCTTTAAAATTAGCAGATTAGGAAACGTATTTAAATTATGTAACACCTCAACAGGAGGGGGGGGCGGGGGTGTGAGACATTTATCCATAAGATTATCTTTTTAGTTATAAAATTTATTATTTCCTTGAAAATTTAACTGTTCTTCAAATTTGAAAATTTCTATTTTTGATTTAAATGCTCATCTTCCCGTGAAGAAATTTTGATCTGGCCCCGATCGGGGCCATACCACGCCAGGTCGGGCCCAGGTCGGGCCCAGGTCGGGATTCCCGACCGGGGCCAGATCGCGGATGAAACACACGGTCAGACCGGGGCCAGGTAGGGACTCCTGATGAACTAGCGAATGGTCCTCTCCTTTCAACTGCCACAAATAGCAGCTAAAAAAATTATATATGAGGACTGTAGTATTTTAAGTTCAGATTAAAATAGTACGGGTTGTTTTTTATGAGAAAAATGTTAAAGATCCATATATGTTTTGTTTAATAATTTCCAATGCTTGCAAACAATTTTATTCGTAGCAATTATTAGAAAATTAAAAAAAAAGAATCCTAATAGATGATAGCTTAATTTTTTCCGAAAAGATTTCCTACAACTTAAACTTTTCGAATTTTTTCAAAAAAATTGCAGTTTTCACTTGAAGAACGAAAATGATTGTAAAGTGATCTATATTTGACGATTTATTAACATTTTTCTGTAAACAAATTAAATTTCCTGTCAATTCTTTTACTTCCTCAAAATTCGAAAAGGTAGTTGTATACATTCTTTTCGCTAGAAAATTAAGCTACCATTTATTATGATTTTTTTTATTATTTTTTAATTTGCTAAGAATCAATATAGACAAAAATACTTTCACGAGAAATGAAAACTTTTAAATAATATATTTCTGGTTATTTGCATATTATTTAGCGAATATGCATTTAATTAATTTTTATTTTTATTAGGATTCATTAATTTCGATCTAATGGCATTTTTATAATTTGAAATACAATTATTTATGATAAACAAGATAAATAATATTTTTGAATATTTTGAACTGCGCGCGAATAGTAACCAATTAGATGCTGAGTGCGACGCATGCGTGGTTTAGTGAGGAGCTCCCGTTGAGTGCATTACTTAATTGGATAATCGACAAAATACAGAATGACATTTTACCAAAAGTGCGCAGACGGGTCTGCGCGCATCGCCGCTGGTGAGGCGCCAAATGCGGTCAACAGGCGCGGTATACAACAAGTTCGGAAATATATCCTATTTTGACCTATGTAAAATAGACTTTCAAATTTCTTGATTTTTCCTTTGGAATTTTGAATATTTTGTACGTATCTTAGCACAGTGCGATTGGAGAAGAAATTTAAAAAATTTTAAGACGATTATGGTTTTGATAGGTTATGTACCTTTAACATCATCTTAAAATATTATTGCCGTATAGTCCAATATTTTAGAATAAGATTTGTATAAGTTTTTGTAGTCTAAAATCTATTTTACATAGGTCAAAATAGGATATTTTTCCGAACTTTTTGTATACATTTGCTTTTCAAATTTGTATGCATATCTTAGCGGAGCGCGATTAACAAAGACATTTAGAACATTTTAAGAGCAAAAAGTTTAGTGTGGGTAAAGAATTTGAAGAGAAAACTTGAAAATACGATTTTAGTTTTGGTTTGTAGCTTTGACACGCGGACACAAATCTATATTTAAAAAACTCTATTTAAACGAACCGCGCCTGTTGGCAGCATTGGCGCCTCACCAGCGGCGATGCGCGCAGACCCGTCTGCGCACTTTCGGTAAAATGTCATTCTGTATTTTGTCCATGATCCGACAGGCGTGACTGACCATTGTGTGATATCAATAAATGAAAGCAATACATTTGGAGCGTGCAGTAATTTTCAGGGATCTCTAAGAGATGGCGTTACTTGTACTATATCGCATCAAGGCACCCGCCTTCCCCAGACATCGCGCCATCTGATTACCACCTCTTCCGATCCAAGACTCATGATCTGTCTGAGCAGCGTTTCCCTTCTTATGAATATGCTAAAAAATGGGTCGATTCGTGGATGGCTTTGAAAGACGAGTCGTTTTTCCGACATGGTATCCATATTCTGCCAGAAAATGGGAGAAAATAGTGGTTAGCGATGGACAATACTTTAAATGATCGATTGGTAACAACTTAAAAAAAATAAACCAGCAATTTTACAAAAAATCCCTCAAAATTAATGCACGCTCCCAATATTTCGAAATAATTTTCCCTATGATTTTCATCAACTTCTTCAAGTAGTTGCATCTTCAACTAAACAAAAAATGTTTTTAACTAAAAATAGCAAATTTTAATTTTTATCCTAAAGAACTTAGTTAAAAAACGAATTTTTAACGAAATGCATAAATCTTTTACAAAATATTTGGATTTTTAAATCGAGACTGTCAGTTTTCAGCCTTCCTGTTGAGTCTTCATCTGTGAAAATAAATTGCAAACTAAAAATAGAAGAGTTGATTTTTCAGCTAAAAAGTTGATTTCCAATAAAATAAAGAATTTTCCACAAATTAGTTAAAGTTTCCACCAAACACTTAAATTTCCTTTTAAAAAAATGCGTATTTTGAACCAAATAAATGGATTTTAACCTGAAAATGTCAGCTTTTAGGCAAGTTTTTAAATATGCAATTAAAAAATAAAAATTTTCAACAAAAAATGAAACAGTTGAATTTACAGCTAAAAAAAATACTTGCAGAAAAGTAGTTAATTTTTCAACGAAAAAGTTAAATTATCTACAAAATATATTTATTTTGAACCAAATAGATGGATTTTCAACTAAAAAATGTCAGTTTGTAGGCAAGTTATTAAATCTTCAACTGACACATATACATTTCCAACTCAAGCTGAAACAGTTGCATTTTCAGCTGAGTAAAATAATTTAAAAATTTTGATTTTCAACCACATTGTTAAATTTTTCACGAAACAGTTCAATTCTCTACTGAATATATATATATATATTTCTTTAAAGAAATAGATAAATTTTAAACTAAATCTTAAGTTTTTAGCCAAGTTGTTAAATCTACAACTAAAAAATATCAATTTTCAAACAAAAAGAAAACAGTTAAATTTTCAGTTGAAAAGATTAATTAAAACAAAAAATACTTTTTAAAAAATCGTCATATTTTCCACCAAAAAGTTAATTTTCTATAAAATATATTTATTTTGAATAAAATAGATGGATTTTCAAATGAAAAATGTCAGTTTATAGGCAGATCGTTAAATTTTTAACTAATTAATATAAATGATCAATTAAAAATGGAAGAGTAGATTTTGAGCTGAAAAAATTAATTGAAAAAAAATAATTTTGAACAAAATTTTGAATTTTCCATCAAACAGTTCAATTTTCTACTAAATATACATTTTTTAAACGAAATAGATAGATTTTGAACTAAAAATGTAAGTTTTTAGCTAAGTTGTTAAATCTACAACTACAAAAGTTCCGTCCTCAACCAAAAATGAAACAGTTGAATTTTCAGCTGCAAAATTAATTTTTAATAGTTGAAGACTAATTTTAAATAAAATAGCTCAATTTTCCACAAGAGTTGAATGTTCAACAAAATATATGAATTTTTAACCAAAAAGAAGAGTTTTCAAGTAAATAGTTACATTTTTAAATAAAAAAATTCACATTTTCGACGAAGGATATAATAGTTGATATTTCAACTAAGAAATATTTTCAGTGAAGAAAGAAAAACATTTCAAACAGATTGTTAAAGTTTTCAAACCTAAAGAGTTTTCGAAGAAACAAGACGAATTTTTGACAAAACAGTTCAATTCTCCAGCAATACTTTTAAGAAAATAATGATATTTTATCGGAATAATAAACATTTTAGCCAAAAAACTCAATTCTCAAAGAAAAATGTATTACTAGATTTTTTTAACAAAAAAATAGAATGAACCTTGAACCGATTTTTCAATTTGCAAAAAAATGTCTACAAAGTTATGGGTATTTTAACGTTTTACTTTGTTTTTCAAAATTAGCACCAATTTTCTATTTGCATCGATATATTTATTGTGTTTCTTTAAATCGACCGGAAAATTAAAAAAAGACCTTACAACAATAAAACGTGAAAATAATAAATTATTTTTTTACTTAACAAGCGGAATTTTAAACTAAAAAAGAACAATCTTAAAAAAATGGAAAAAGTTACATTTTCAATTATAAAATTAATTTTAAAACCAAAAAAGGCTTTTCGACTAAGCAGTTAAATTTTCAAAAAGACATATAAGATTTCAATCAAACAAATACATTTTTATCAATGTTGTTTAACTATTACCCAAGTAGTTGTCTTATGAATTAAGAAATATTATCTTTTAGGAGAATAGTTAAACTTCCAAATAAAGAGATGAATTTTGAATTTAAAATATAAATCTTTAAGAAAAAAATTATTTCTTAACAAAGTTAATCAACTCAAGAAAAGAAAAATAATTTTTAACCGAAAAAAATCATTTTCATTTAAAAAAATGATATTTCTCTTGAAAAGGAGGAATTTTTAAATCCAAAAAAATGTTGGAAAAAGAATTAAATTTTCTGTTAAACAACATTCCATTTAACTTTTCACGATAAAAATATAATATTTTAAATAAAAAGAAAATTTGCTACGAAATAGTTTTTCCAACAAAATAGTTTTTTTTTAAAAAAGCAAAATTTCCAACCACAAAATATGACTTTTCTACAAAATTGTTGAATTTTCAACCAAATAGTTCCATTTTTATCCAAGAGAGATATAATTTCTGCGAAAGCAGATGAATTTTAAAATCAAAAAGATAAACTTTCAAAAAAGAGTTAATTCTCAAACGATCAATTGCATTTTATTTAAGTAAGATTAAATTTCTTCTAAAAGTGATGAATTGTTGAAAGAAAAACTTAAAAAAGTAATTGTAAACATTAAGTTAATTTTCTATTAAATTGTCGAATTTTTCACAAAAAAGTATGACTTTTTGCCCACATTATTAAATTTTCAACCCATCAGTTGCATTTGTATTCAAGAAAAATGAAAATTCTACTGAAACAGTTGAACTTTTAAATCAGAAAAACAAATTTTCAAAACAAGATTTGAATTTTCATCCAAAAAGATTTCAGTTCACTTTTCCACACAGAAATACGAATTTTAAAGAAAAAGTCAATTTTTTAGGAAATTGTGAAACATTCAACAAAACAGTTGTATTTTTTATCCAAGAAAGATGTGATATTTCTTCTAAAAAATATGATCTTTTAAATCAAAAAGACAAATTTTCAAAAAAATTTTTTTCATCCAAAAAAGATTTCAGTTGACTTATCACCAACAAAACATGAATTAAAAAAAAAAACGTTAATGTTCTACGAAAAGAGTTAAATTTTTAATCCATTAAGACAATTTTTACAAAACAGTTGAATTTATAACCAAAAAGGATGTCTAGGAAAATTGTTAAATTTTCCATCAAATAATAAAATTATAACTAAAAAGATAATCTTCAGGTGAAAGTTTTTGCCAATTTGCAAAAATTATGTACATGAGTGAAGGACCCCCTCCCCCTTCCGCAATAAATGGTAACAAAATGTGTCGACCCCCTCCCACCATTTAGCTGTACGTAATTTAAGTACAGTGCCTAACCGCAAATCTCAAAATTAAATTTTTTTCGACACAAATTATAGGAAAATCATCAAAAGCCTAATAATTGTTTCCCTCCTCAAATTTTATCCTTAGAAAAAAAGCAACTTTTCATAGCTATTTCCAAAAAAGAGCAACTGGGTCACTGAAGAAAGATTAAAGCCTTAGAATCGATAATATAACTTTATTCTAATTATTAGATACCTGTAACGTTTTGATCCTTCTTTGGATCACAAGCAATATTATATTTTAGTTTTGTATCTAAAACAAATTAAATTATTGGTGTGGAATTAGTTCACATTTTGTATTTTAAAGTGCTTCCTGATTGGACAACACCTGCTTAAGGGAGCTTCTATGATTTCTTCTGGAGCCATATCTTTAATCGCACCGCTTTTCATATTTATTTTCACCCGTTTTTCAACTTCATATCCCAACTCATGTCTCAATGTATATATTCCACGAAGATATTTATCATTTTCGCATATTGCAAATACTTCATCATCAGACGTTGATAATACAGCTTGTTCTCCACTTGGCACGGGCAGATGGGCATGATTTTTTCCTCTTATGTAAATTGGTTTATCGCGGGGAATAACGTATTCTCGAATTTCGAATTGCCGGCTTCGATTCCTATCGGGAATTAGCCGAACAAATCTAAGTTCTTCAAGTTCCAATCCAAGAAAGCGTAAAGAAGAATTACTAGGAGGAGGAGATTTGGACCGTTCACGAAGGGGACCATCGGTAGAAGAAGACGAACATACAGTACTACCCGGAGAATAAGTTCTGGCAGGAAGATGAGACCTTTCGGGAAATTGATTCCTGCCAGGAGAATAAGAAGTTATGGAACGAGGAACACCAGAAGTAGTGGCATCATTAGGTAAGCTCCTGAACTGTACACTCCGATCTGCAACAAGAAGCAGAGGATCAGATTTTTCTTGTGTATTCTCTTTCGAAATATTTTGTCGTTTTTTAGTTTCCTGCTTCGGCATATTTTGCAATTCCGTCGGATCTTTTCCCTAAATAATTGCTATACCATTGCACTGTACAATTATAATCTTCACACATATGTTTACTGCGCAGCTTTTACATCACTACATTTTTTATGGGAAATTGTAAATACCATTTAGATAGGTAGCAAATCCGAATACCCATTTGTATGCAAATTTTTCTCATCAGATTTCACATGGGTAAACCAAGACGGCAAATTTGGTACTGTGTCAATTGAAACCCGAACTGAAACATCTAGAGTCGGGTAGCATAAAACCGTACGCAACAAATTTTGGGCGGATATCCAGCAGAGCTGAACCGAGATTTTCAGTTTCGGTCTTCCTACACGGAAAAAAATCCGGATGGAGCGGGGTAGCAAATACCCTGGAACCAATTTTGTCCGCGTGGGCTGGATCTTTATTGGTTCGAAAATGGAACTACGGTAGTTCAATTTTCTTAGGACCAGCTTCATTGAGCTAGCGAACGCCCGACTTACCAGTATCAAGACAAGATTGCTTCGGCGGAAGCGGGACTAGAGTAATCTAACACGATGCGTCCTACTAGCTAGACCCAAACGTTTCCGAGCTCGACCGACTGCGCTTCGATAAACGCGTGCGTGATACTGTTGTTGGTCATGCAGGCGTTTGTCGATGCGCAGTAGGTCGAGCTCGGGAACGTGTGGGTCTAACTAGTAAAACGCATCGTGTCCCGGGTCTCCCCAACTCCTGTCGTACCAGCGTCGAAGAGCACGAGCTCTTTCTGTTGGATTACTCTAGTCCCGCATCCGCAAAAGCAATCTTCTCTCGATACTGGCAAGTCGGCCGTTCGCTAGCTCAATGAAGCTGGTCCCAAGAAAATTGAACTATCCTAGTTTCAATTTCGAACCGATAAAGGTCTAGCCCACGTGGACAACATTGGTTCCAGGGTATTTAGTACCCCCATCCACCCGGATTTTTTTCCGTGTACAGGCCCGCCTGAAAAGCTCCGCTCCTAGTTTTTACATCAATACAGAATCCATTATTAGGAGTGGTAAAAATGAAAAAATATAATTGTCCTTAATTTGAGGCAGATAGATAAAAAAGAATATGATATTTTATAACGTCGATAGTACAAAAAACTGATAATTGAGTAGAACTGAAAAAACTAAAATGCTATTGAGCAAGATAAGATTTTACAAAGAGAGATAGTTAATATCGAGAAAAATTACTGTTCACTAAAAAGAAAAAGACAGAAGGTTTTACCGAACAGGTGTAACTATTTGCTTGTTACTACTATCAATAATATCAAGACTTACTGTAAAGAGGAATTGATAGGATTTTACGAGGATTTCAACCTGGAAGGTGTCGACAGATAATCGTGAAACATTGTAGCTACTGCAGGGGAAAATTAATATACATTCAGAGCAAAATTCATTTTAAAATTCTGGAATTACAGGATATGGAATTACTGGAATTCGGGATAAAAGTATAAGTTGATAACAATGGAAGTCCCCACTATACATATGTTGTAAGACTGTTTCAAATTTAAATTGTGTTTAGCTTCAGTGCTTGCGGTGCATTTTTGATGTCTGTGATGAGCATCACAGCACTATCTCGCGTCTTTTTCACCGAATTTTGGAATCCTGACCCAAGCCCATTTTATAGGTTTCTTCTGCCTGCTAGCTATACCATAAAAAAGTCTTTCCACAATCGGCACTATAGAGAAAATTACAATTGTTAGCTACAAAACAATACTTATCACTTATTTGTTATAAGTGATTAATCAGATTAATAATCAGTTAACAGACGGACAATACGTCGTATTTTTTAGTTCTCTTCTATTAACGAATGTACCATCGGAGACAGGCTTCCGTAACATTGATTCAAGAACGCAGATACTGGATGTTATTTTCAATTTTGAATTAAAAATAAAAAAATAATCTTCGAATTCAAAAGTATTTTTAATGAACATTACATAATTACATTTCTGAAATTAGCCCACACTTATAATGGACAGAATAGCTATTATATTTTCATAGAATTAACCTTTACTCCGATTAAAGAATTCTTCCAGACATAACCTAAAAGACAACAATATTACGAAACATAACCTCAAAAAAACTCGCCAAAGATTAAGATGGATAAGAGCAGCATTTCATATAACCCTTAAATTCAGGATTCAATGGAATTCTGACCTACCAAAACACTTATGAATCCAGAAAGATCTGCAAACCGGATTTAAATCCTGACACTACCGTATTAACTTTAAATTCTTTTGAATCTTTTTTTCATTTACTGGAGTTTAAACTCGATGCCTTGAAATTGATTAATATAGCTAATGATTTAACAGAGCCTCCAACTGAGAGTGAAAGCTTCTCTAGGTCCATTCCGGATGAAAGATTTACCTCAACAAAAATTAAGCTTGTCAGTTAAAATGACACGACTCGAGGATAAATTTGAATTTTTAAGCTTTCCTAAATAATCTTTCACCTCTCGGTAAGAAGACTTGCATTAAAAACTATTGAAAAATGCGTTCATTCAGTAGTAAGCTGAGAAATATTTAATACTTCTGGATCCCGTTTTTGTCCTCCCGTTTTGTATGGTCACAGCAATTGAAGTTAGCTCTTAAATTGCATCCCTTTATGTATCTAGCGCCGACAATATTTTTCTTAATATCACAAACCAACCAAGAAATATAAAAATTCTAATCCCTTTTAATTTCGCAAATTTTGTTACCTCTACTTACTGTTTTTATAATAATAATGAGGTAAAAAGCTTTTTAAAACATAGTTTCGGTCATTTTACAATGTCAGGATTAATTTCCCACAGAAGGTTCTAGAAAAAATAATTTTTTTGAATTTTTTATCCTAATTTTATATTTTTGTAATGGATAGTATCTAAACAAAGCGGACATTTTTATATAAAGATATGTGTTCTTGTCTACAATCCTACTGGATTTTGCAAATCTCATGATTTTAGAGCGTGTTCTAACGCCTTTAACAAAAATTGTGTTTTTAATGTATTGGAGTTTACGTCTGGCAGCTCCGATCTGCATTAAAAGGGATTGTAATCTTATTATTTCCGCGGCCTAATGTGGACTAGAAAACTGAGGATACACACCGCGTTCTTGGGGATTCAAAATTTTTAATAACTTTTAATGCAAGGCTTCTTACCGGGCTTGTAATTGCTCAAGTTTTATTCGGAATGTAGCGAGAATTCCGACGCCAGCGCTATCTACCATCCGTTAGCTTCATTAAATTTGTGAGAAAAGGCGATTCCCATCTGCCAGTTACTTTTTGCTAAGTGGTATTAATTAAGTTCTAATTCGTCTAAAATAGTATACTCTAATTCGGAACAGATTTATCAGTAAGAGCAATGTTTCGTTCACGGAGTAATAATAAGGAAACCGATTTCCGTACATATATTCTGACTGCGGTAACTGTACATTTACTGCCAGACTTAGACGTTTTAAGCCAATGCTCACAAGGAAGGGGGGCATGCGCACTGTGATTTGCTATCTCCTTTTCTCCCGCGAGAAGTGTGCGAGTGAGAACCAATGCTTGACAACCAGAACAACGGCAGCACCAGCCCTATCCGACTAAAAAAAAGATGGCGATTCCTTAGTGATTATAGTTTGTATGTGCGAGATTTTCTCACCAGAGCGGCGCTGCACGCGGCACGCA
>JAWWLR010000092.1:3649130-3660404 GCA_035041075.1 Acraspis erinacei | reverse complement strand
GACTGGGTGTCAAATGCTTTATTTTCAATCACAAAAAATATATGTTCATCCATCCGCTATAAGTGAAATTACTTTGAAAATGAAATAGTATTAATTACAATGATTTTCATTTTGAAATGTTCGTGGTCTGATTTCGAGACAGATTTCATTAATAATTTCCTGTTCTTCGCACTACTATCAAGTACACAGTAGACGACGCTTTTTCACTGAAAAATTATTCGGAGACAGGTTACAAATCTGAAATTATCTCAGTTTCATGTAAAGTTTATTCGACGAGGTTAATTTTAGTTGCGGTGAAACTTTACTCGGAAATCTATGTAAAGTTTTCTTCTGTTTTTTCTGTGATGAATTAACACCTTCGCCAACTTCAAATGAATATTTCGAATTGAAAATAAAAATCTGTTACTCTCTTAAAAGAAGAATACCAGATGGCCTTTCTGCTTGAAGTAAACCTGCCTTGGGTTGAGTATATTCCTATTAATAAATTACATCAGTGGGAACGAGAAGCTTGTTTTTCTCAGTTGAAAATAGGAAACTGGTAAAAAAAAAATTACCAGGAATTTTGGAGTACCAGGAAAACCTATGAAACAAAAGTGAATTTACTTTTTGACCCAGAATTTTACACAATTTTAGGATATAAATCTGTGCAATCACTTAAAATGTCACAAATTTCAAATCGTATGATGACTTATTGTACTTTGAAAAATAATTTTTATATTCTTTTTCTGAAATATTATCTACAAATTCAAAATAAGTTTGATTTCAGCTTGTTTTAAATTTTAGGTTCAATTTTCAGCTTCTTCAATTATGGGATTCTTACTAGTTTATATGCGTTGTTATAAAGTCTTCTATTCAATAAATTTTCCATTTTCAGGGATAGTTCTTAGGCTTGAATATTCAGTTAAAAAATTTGAAAATACAGTTTTAACATCTTGAACAATTGCAAACTAAAATGGATTTGAAGCATTATTAGCCTTAGGAGTTAAATAAATGTAAACATTCAAATGATTGAATTTTAAATTCTATTCAAATACTGTTTCAGTGTAAACTATTACATTTTTAACTCATTCAAATTAAAAAAATTTATTAGAAAAAAGAACAATTATTTAATTGGTAGCAATATTTGACTGTTTGTATAAAACGAGCAATTATAATTAAATATCATGAACTCGACATTTCGAAATAGATAGCCTTGAATTGTCAAAATTTAAAACTGTTAAAAACTTTCAACTTTACAATTTTAATTGTTTTATTTTGAAAATTTCTACTTTGTAAGTGAAATTGTTAACTTTTTATGTATAAATAGCAATTTAATACTTAGCACTTCAGAAAAGATTCAAAATTAATGTAAATTTTGAAATTATTTCAAATAATTACAAAATGTATATGTATGTTTTCAGGTTTGGAGTACAAAATTTGGCAGCTTTTTAAGAATTGTGAAAGGTTTTATAAGAATAAGCAGTTTTCTTACGATTCATGGGAAAATTGAAAAGGAATGTTCATTTTGAAAAATTCATTTAAAGGGAATATTTGAAAAATTTTAAAAGATTTCCAAAACTGAGAAATTTGACGGAAATTTTCTTAATTTTTCAGATTGTTAAATAAAATTTACGAGAAATTTGAATAATTTAAAAACATATTTAGACATTTAAAAAATATTTCAAACATTTAAAACAAAGTGTAGCTTTTGAATTTGAAATAAAATTTAAAAACTATTTAAGGGTTCTGAATGATTTAAAGATAGTAAACTTGTTTGGTTTATATTTTTAGAAGAACCATTATTATTTTTTATTTTGAAAACATAATTTTGAGAACATGTTTAGAATTATTTGAAAAATTAAAAAAAAGTGAAACAATTATCGATTAAAACTAATTAGAATGAAAATAATTTAATTTTTCATTGAAAAGATTAATTTTTTCTAGTTAAATGATATCAGTAACAATATGTAACAATTTGTTGATTCACTATTCAATTAAGAGAACTGAAAATGATTACGTCGATTTAAATTCTTTGATCTGCATCATCTTTGAAATGTACAATTTTTCCATTAGAGAACAAATTGTTCTATTGAAAAGTGTTAATACCTCCCATTTTATACATCTAAATTAATGAGCGGTTGTAGTCCTGCAGATGAAAGTTTTGGAATTAAAAAAAATAAATATGGAACTCTAAAGGAAAGCACTTAAAGTAAGATTAATGAGATAAGATTAAATACCAAATCTTCCAAAAAATATGTATTATCTTCAAACCTTTCGGAACCTTTAAATAGATTTACATTTTACTTCAAAATTTTCCAAAACATACACTTCGTTTTACATGTTTTGACATATTTCTAAAACTTCTAAATATGTTTTTAAATTATTCAAATTTCATGCAATTTTTTTTAAATCTGCAAAATGAATAAAATTGCCTTAAAATGTCTCACATTCTTTCTCACAATTTTGGAAATCTTGTCGAATCCTCCTTTTGATTTTTCCTAGGAATCGTCAGAAAACTGTTCTATTCTTATAAAATTTTTCCAAATTCTTAAAAAAAACTTGTAAATTTTTTGTTCCAAACCTGAAAAAATATATTTGATTATAATATGCTCGTTTTATATGAACATCAAATATTACTACCAATTAAATAATTGTTCTTTTTTCGAATTACATTTATTTCAATGAAAATGCGTTCAAAATTTAATAGTGTTTATTATTATTAATTATTCGACTATTCAATTTAAAAGAAAAAATTGATATCTCGAAAATTCATGGGGTTATAGACTTCTGTCACTTTCGTTTTGCCGATTTTCATGGAAACAATCCTTCCTATAAAAAAATGCCTTCAATAGAAATGGGTATTTCGATGAGATCCATAACTTTTATTTGAAATATTTTTTAAAATTTTGCATATTAGCCGAGATAAACTTAAAAAACCATGATTTCTATTGTCTTTTGATGATTTCACCATGAAAATCAAATTTTCGCCAATTTTCACTATCATGTTCGTAATCTGCGCCTCAAAATACATAAGTATACGGAGTGCGAAGAATATTAATTCACGTCTTAAAAGAGTGTGTCCCTCAGAATTTTTTGCGCCTTCGGCTACGATGCAGAAATGTTCTAAAATAATTTTAGGCCATTTCCTCCGTGAAAAACTCCGTGAGCGTACAAACGAATACGATTGTCAATTATTAAAATTCTTTTCACGGCTGCTAATGGAAGATCAGGATAATTATCTAGTGCAATTTGCACAGGAGAATTTTGAATCAATCGAGTCAATCAGAAACATCTAAGAATGTACAACAAGGTCATTACTGGTGATGAGTGATAGGGTTATGGCTAAGACCTTCAATTAGAGGCCCAATCTTTCCAGTGGCTAGATGCTAATGATTTGTGATAATCCTGAAATGGCGCCCTGTAATTTTGTGTTATTCCCTAGATGAAAGTATGAACTGAAAGAAAAAAAGGTTTCAAGACTTAGAGGGGAATAAAACAGAATGCAATGAAGGAATCGTTAGCTATTAAGAAAGGTGACTTTAAGGAGTGCTTCCGAAAGTAAAAGTATCGCTGGAGGAATATTGTGGCTTTCAAAAAAACTTTGATGGAGATACTACCGCCATTGTTAAGAATTCAGTCTTATTCTTGAAACACACAAGATCGGACACCTACCTTTTCTTAAATGCAAAAAAAGAGACATGGAAATTAAAGAAAGATTGAAGTATTTAGATGGATAATCCGTTACATTTTTATTTAGTTCCACATTTAAAAAGTTTAATTAGGAGAGTGGAATATCTTTCACATGTAGTATTTTAAAGTTCTTAAGAATTGGGTGAGGCTTGTTTAAGGGAGCTTCTCTGATTTCTTCTAAAGTCATATATTTAATAATACCGCTGTTCATATTTATTTTCACCCGTGTTTGAAATCCATGTCCAATTCGATTCTTCATTGCATTTATGCCACGAAGATATATGTCGCCCTCCATGATTACAAATATCTCACCATTGGACGTTGATAATACAGCTTGTTATTGGGTTGGCATTGGCATACGTTCATCACGTTTACCCTTCCATTGAATCGGTTTATCTTGAGCAAAAGTGTATCGTCGAATTTCGAATCGCCGATTCGGATTCGTTTTGGGAATGAGCCGAACAAATCTGAGTTTTTCAAGTTCAAATCTAAGTACGCGTAAAAAAGAACAATTGACAGAAAGAGATCTGGACCTTTCACGAACAAGAAACTCGGCAGAAGAAGAAGAGCTTTCCAGGCAGCCTGGAGAATGAATTCTGGCAGGAGGATCAGCCCTTTCAAGAGATCGATACCTGACAGGAGAATTTGAAGTTCGGGAACGAGGAATAGGAATTGGGGCGCCATTAGGTAAGCAATCATACTGTGAACTCAAATCTGCAACGAGAACAAAGATGACTACTTTTTTGTAAATTCGAAGTGCAGGAAACATTTTGTTTAAAGTTTGTCTTTTTGGTTGAAAATTCAACTATTTTCTCAGAAATTTATTTTAGGCGGGCAATCATTGTATTTTGGTGAAAATTATTCTTTTTGATACAAAGATAATATTCAAAGCTTAAAATAAATCGCCTCATTTGCAGTGTTTAGACGCAATACATTTTCATAACATACGAATTTCAGATTTAGGCGGACTAAATTAAGTTTAAATTCTTTCTGATTTCTGACAAACTCAAATAAAGTTTGAATTCAATTAATGGTTTGGAATATCGTGTACATTTACTATTTTAAAGTTCTTCAATACTGGTTGACGGTTGCCTAAAGGTGCATCCTTGATTTCTTCACGGCTCATTTCTTGAATCGCGCCGCTGTTCATGTTAATTTTCACGCGTTTTTTCCATGAATGTCTTGTTGTATATATACCACGGAGTGTATTACCCCTCTCGTATATTGCAAAGACGTCTCCATTGGAAGTTGCTAACACAGGTTGTTCTTCAGTTGGTATTGGTCCAAGGACGTTACTTTTTTCGTTTAAATAAATTTGTTTATCGCGAGGAAAAGTGTATTTTCGAATTTCAAATTGCCGATTCGGATTCGTGTTTGGAATAAGTCGAACAAATCTAAGTTCTTCCAGTTCAAATCCGTTTATGTATAAAAAAGAGGGAAAGTCAGGAGGAGACCTGCTCCTGACACGAAGAGAAGACTCAGCGGGAGGAGAGGACCTTACCGGATAACGGGGTCTGGCAGGAGAGTGGGAAGTTCCAGAATCAGGAACACCAGGAATGGGTTCGCCATTAGGTAAGCAATCGAAATGTGAACTTAAATCTGCAACAAAAAAAGAGAATTACATTATCCGTTTGTAAAAAGAGATTCTAACATTCCTCCCCAGACCGAATCCCAAAAATAAGATAACGTACTCTTGTTGATAAATTGAAATTAGGTACTAAATAGGATTTTAATTTCAGTATGCATGTTTTAGAATTACTTGGAATTCGGCCGATAAAAAAGTTCTGTTGATAATCAAATATGGCGGCAGATAAAAGGAAAATCTGGTATAATTTTCTGGAAGGCAATACTCGATCTTCAATTTTTCTTGAAGGAGACAGTTGTATGTTGTTTTATCATAAACCTCTTGAACACACTGATTTGGCTGTAGCATAAGAAAATGAAGTTAGATTATGTATATATTAAATTCTTATATTCACCAATAGAATTGAAGATGACAGCGAATGGTAAGACGAAAGTATGACCAATCATCATCGTTTATACTTTGTGGAGAACGTGCTAATTGTATTACTAGAGAACTGGAATAACAATATCAGTACTTAATATGCTGGTGCTTTAGCAGATTAGGTAATACAATTTATCCTGAAGTCTTTATCTTACATATTATATGCGTTAAGCTTACCTTCAGTAGGTATCTACATTTTTTAAGAGTCAGTTTCGCAAAATAAAATGTACTTACTATTGTAAATTCGTTAAAGTTGTTATCATGATTTATTAAATCGTTTACGCTTTAGCAAAAAACGTTTTTACACGTAGAGTTTATATCGTGTCTACTATAGGTCGGTCCAACTTTGTGCGCCATTAGTCGTGCCAACCAGCTAAATGATAACCGTCAACCGCCTTTGGCCTTTCCACGTCGGCCCGAAATTTGCCCCCATAAATGGGCCATCTATTAAGATGATGACGGCCGAACCTACGACAAAAATTAATTAAAAAAAAATGTATACAATTAAAAAATGTAAACAATTTTGATTACATTAATTAATTACTATTAATTTTCTCGAACAATTTTTATAGTCGTACGCTTTAACGGTTTAAAAAATCGCCCTAACCGAGGATTCGAACCCTACCTAAACTACATAAACTAGAATATTTTATCGTGGATGCTAACTATTTCGCTATCGAAGCACTTGAATTTTGGTTACAAAAACTCTCCTGAATAATTTTGCGCTCCCGCTGCTCTTCAATAACAGAAAGATTGTTAAAATCGCCTAAGTTTTATAGAGTAAAATTATTTAAAAATGTTCCAATATTATAAAATAAAAAAAATAAAAAAATGTATGAACAAGTTATTTGTTGAAAGAATGTTTTCTAAGATTTTCCAAAATTTTACGTTGTTAAGTTATATTGCGAGAAATTTTTATCAAAACAACATGTCGATTAAGAAATATTGCTTTATAGTATTAATATTGAAATTAAGATCAAATTTAATAAACAAATGCATTAGTCGTGAATTTCTCTACAGAATTTTTTATTCTACGTCAATTTTTTTTAATAAGGAACTTTATAATACTTTTAGCGAAACTCATAATTTATTGATTAATCTTATGATTCTCTTTAAAAACAAATTTGACAAAAAAATTTATTATTCGGGCATTTATCAGCAATGAAATTCTTTTTTTAATGCCTGTCCTTTTAATTGAGAACTTCATGCCACTTAAGCAATACTTATGATTAGTTGATAAATTTAATAATTTTTTAAAACGAATATAATGAAAAAATGCATTATTCAGGCATTTGTCCACATAAAAATTAGTTTTTTCGATGTCAACTTTTCTAATTAGGAACTTTAAGATAATTTCGGAAAAATTAATAATTTTTTGTTCAATTTAATAATTATTTTAACTAATTTAATAAAAAAATGCGTTATTGGGGCAGTTGTCAACAAAAAAATCCTTTTTTCGATTTCAGACATTTCATTGGGATCTTTATAATAAATTGAGAAAAATTTATGATTAGCTGATAAATTTTATGATTTTTTAAAATAAATTGAACAAACAAACTCACTATACGGGTATCTGCGGACGGAAAAATTCGTTTTTTTATGTCAATCTTTTTAATTGGGAACTTAGTTATAATTTCAGCAAAATCCATAATTAGTTGACACATTCTATGATATTTTAAATGAATTTAATAAAAATATGCAATATTTGGGTATCTGAAAACAAAAACGATGTCGAAAATTTTGGAAAAGTCGAAAAATATAACTTTAAAGAAACGTAAACTTATGGAAAATCGTAGAAAACATTCTTTGAACAAATAATTTTGTTTATAATAAATTTTATTGTATATAAAAAAAGATTAATATAATTCTAATGTTAAATTGTATAGGTGATTCAATAAAATATTATTAGATAGGAAATTTAAAATAATTAAATTTTGAATGCCTCATTCTGGCATGGTGTTTCTCAAGCAAATTTGTTTATTTTCTTCATAGATTAATTTGGAAAGAGGTTCGAAAAATTGAAAAGCTAGTAAATTCGGACATTCAGAAATTTATAATATTCAAAGTTTAAATTCAGTACTCTGAAATTTTAACAATTCAAGTCTTCGAGATTAAAAAATTCTAATTGTAAGTATTCAAAAGAGAAGCTCTAGATAATAAAAAATTATAATGCAGGGCAGTTCTTAAGAAAAATTGGCTCTTAAAACCAAAAAGAGAAACTTTACACAAAGAAGTTAATTTTTCAATCAAAGAAGATTTTTCAGTCTATATGAAATAAAATTTCATCCAAAATGTTGAATTTTTTACCCAGAAATACGGATTTTCACAAAATTTTTAATAAATAATTAGGATTATTTTATACAGAAAGTAGAATATTTAAATAGAAATATTAATTCCCCCTTCCGAATGAAAACGGATTTGATACAAAGTTAATGAATTTGTTACTAAACAATATCAATTATTACCCAAAAATTAAATAATTTAATTTTTAGTTAGAAAATTAATTTTAAACAAAAAAGAGAACAATTTTACCGAAAGAGTAAAATAATTAACTGAAATGATAAATATTTATTCAAAAAATTAATTTTGACACGGAAGTTGCAATAATATTTCATTTTCAACAATTTCAAGTTGAAATCCTTAACTTATAACTTATAATGTCATGAGAATTAAAAAAGAGCAATAAAAACATACGAGCGAAATTCCTTGATGTCATTTTTGGAGTTAAATGGTTTTAATCCAAATTTTATTGGAATGAATTAAAAAAGAAGAGAAAAATGATTATTCATTGAGTTGCTATGTTGAGTTTCAAAAGTGAAAATTTATAGTAACCATATTAAAACTTCCCAAAATATTGTAATGATGCAGAATTATTTTAATAAGATATATAAAATTAGATAAAAAATAAAGTAACTTATAATGTTTAAAAATAATACATTAATAATCATTATGAGAGCAGAATGTGATTGTGTTAATAATTATGTCTAAACTTACGCTAAATCCTCTTTGTTTTAATTCTAAATAGGTTACAAAATAGAAAACATGGATTGAGGGAAAATAAAAAACGAAAGGTTGAAACAATTGAATTATTGATTAGAAAATTGTTAAGATATAAAATTATAATTTATTGATACCAAGTTTGCATATGTGATATGTTCCAGTTTTGATTATGTTTATTTAATTAATTGAATATGGCCTATTTGTACTTTTTTTCAATTTTAACTGGATATTGTTCCAGATTAAATATTTTACACTGATGCAATATTTGAATAGGACTTACAATTCAATAAGACCGTTAGATTAAGAAGTCCATTAATTTAAATCTATTGTAAAATTAAAAATAATATATAAATTTTCGAATTGATGTTTACAATTTTTGAGGGGCCGCCCATATACTACATAAACAGTTTCTTTTGAGGGGGGGGGGGGAGATTTTTTATATAAGAAGTACATGACTTTTTATATGAATTTTCTAAATATTAATTCTAATATTAATTAATTAATTTTAATTTCTAATTAATTAAATAATTTGTCTACGAGCCTACAGTAAATATTTCTTTAATATTGAAATTTATAACAAATCATTTGAATAAGATCAATTTACAACAATAAATGGAATTCTTCAAATTTAAGTTAAAAAATTAATTTTCAAAAAGAAAAAAAAATCTTATCAGAATAGTTATATCTTTCACTAAAATGATGATGTGATTATACTTTTCAATAGGCCGTGAAACAACTATTCTGTTTCATTAATAATAATTGGTCGGTTAGTTTTCAAAATAAAAAATTAAATTTTCAGCCAGATATTATATTTTTCTACCGAACCATTTTAAAATTGTTGCTAAAATGTTTGTCAAATTTCACAGCATTTCAAAAATTTTAAATTAGAAACATTAAAAATTGAATAATTTTAAGTTGTGTTACAAATTAAACAGTTTTTTAATTAGAAAATAAATTATTTTAATTTAAAGTAATTTAAAATGAATAATTGACTGAATTTTAATTATATATCAAAATTCAATATTTCCACTTAAATACTTAACATTTAAAAATAGAACAAATAAAATTAAAATTATAAGATAAGTCCACGTGGACACAGGAGCCGGGAAAGATAAGTCTTAAAAAGTTCACATTTGCCCACGACGGTGACGGATTGGATATATTTTTATTCTAAGATTTTTTTAAATCCTCGGTCAATAAACAAATTCACTGTAATGTCAAAAAAAAATATCCAGTAATTCCCTCCTACATTTTTTTCTACAAAAAACATAACAAAAAGAACTTTCTTCACTTGTTTCCAAAAAAAGAGAATGTGGCACTGAAGAAAGATTGAAGCCTTAAGATCGGCAATACGTTTAATTTTTATTGCAACTAGTCACCTGTAACATTTTATTCCTTCGAAATACAAAAAATATTATATCACAGTTTTACAAGAAGAAATTAACGTTGCAACGTAGAGTTTATATTTATTAATCTAAAAGTCTTTAAGATTGGATTGCGCTTGCCTAGAGGACTTTCTGCCATTTCTTGTGGAGTCATATCTTTAATCAGGCCACTGACCATGTTTATTTTCACCCGTCTTTCGATGACATTTCTTGATGAATATATTCCACGAAGATATCTATTTTTCTCAATTATTGCAAATACGTCATCATTGGAAGTTGACAATACTGCTTGCTCTTCGATTGGAGTAGTCTTGCGGTCATGATGTCTTCCTCTTAATAGAATTGGCTTATCGCGAGGAAAAGTGTATGCTCGAACTTCGAATTGCCGATTCGGATTCATTTTGGAGATAAGCCGTACAAATCTAAGTTGTTCAAGTTCAAATCCAAGTATACGTAAAGGAAAATGCCTGGCAGGAGGAGACCTAGACCTGACATGAATAGAAACTTTGACAGGAGAAGAAGAACTAACCAGACAGCCCGGATAATGAAGTGCAGCAGGGGGATGAGACCTTTCAGGGGATTGATGCCTGTCTCGGGAACCAGAAGTTCGTGAATGAGGAATTCCAGGGATAGGGACGCCATTAGGTAAGCAGTCGAAATGTAAACTCACATCTGCAATAAGAAACGGAGGATTACATTTTCCTGATGTTTTCGTTTTCTAGTTCAGGCATTACGTCGGAGAAAAGTGTGGAATTCCGGAAAAAATCGGTTCTACAATTTGCTTTGAGGAAACGATTTATTAAAGGATCCTATTTAACATATTAAAAATTTTACCACGAATAGGAGGGGGGACCCCGTTAAAAAAACATTTCCAAAAATCACGTTTGCGTGAACGGATGATTCCCATTGTTTTTTATAGAAAAATGTCCAACAGGAGGAAGAAAGAGAACAAAATTATGAGAAAATTTTGTAAAAAAAATAATCCGCTATCTTTAATAGGTTCCGAGTTATGATACATTAAAAAGTCCCCATCTTTTTCGATTATCAATGAAAAATCGCTAAGTTTAAAAAACCACTGTCTTAACATTTTACCTAGTTACTTTAAGGAAAAGTAATCCAAAGATGAGTGAAAGTTGGCTCAATTTGCTGGGATTAAAAAAAAAACAATGTTGATCATTTTTGCCTTTTTTAGGGGCAAGAAAGTGAAGTTTAGTT
>JAWWLR010000092.1:3544306-3563334 GCA_035041075.1 Acraspis erinacei | reverse complement strand
AACTAGGGAAATAATAGAGAAATTAATTTTTGCAAATAATATGATTTCAAATACAATATTGAATTCTCTGTAAAACCGTTCTCAACCAAATAGTTGAATTTTGAACCAAAAAAAATTTGCTGCTTCTTAAAAAAGAAAAATGAATTTTTAATCAAAATGTTAAATTAAGAACCAAATAATTGATTGATTTTAATCATCTTTAGTTTCGGATTCAATTTTCAAAACAAACAAAAAAATGCTTTCATCATTCACCTCTCCCTTTGCACCCTTTACCATTTCTCTTCCCCTTTACCATTTCCCTTTCCTGCCCCTTTGACCCTTTCCCATTTGCCCCACTGAATTTTACTTTCCCCTTTCCCAATCACCTTTACTGTATTCCTTTTCACTTTCCGCTTTTCACCCTTTCCCCTTGCCTTTCACACATTCTCCTTTAACGTTTCCCAATTCCGTCCTTCCCCCTTCCCCCTTTCTTTATTTCTCCGTTCCCTTCACCCTTTTTCTTTGTCCTATTCTCCCCTTTCTCCTTTTATTGTTCCCTTTTCCCATTTTCTTATCACCATTCCTGGTTTCTAATGTTTTCCTTCTCTTTTTCATTCCCCTATTCCCTTTTACTGTTTCGCTTTCCCTTTTAAACTTTCTCTTTGCGTCCTTTCCCAGTTCCCTTCAGCCTTTTCTCTTTTTCCCATTTCCCTCTTTCCTCTTTTCTTTTCTCCTTTCCATTTTCACCCTTTCCCCTCTCTTATTTTCCCCATTCCCCTTTAACGTTTCTGTTTTCCCTTTTCACCTATTCGCCTTTCCTAATTCCCTTTAACTTTGTTCTTTGTCCTGTTCTTCCATCTCCCTGTTATTGATGTCTTTTCCCCTTTTCACACTTCCCCCTTTTCCTTTCCCCCCTTTCCGGTTTCTCATCTTCTTCTTTTCTTTTCCTTTAAACAATTCCCTTTTTCTATCTCCCCTTCCCTCTTCCTCTTTTTCTTTTTCCTATTCTCCCCTTTCCCCTTTTATTGTTCCCTTTTCCTATTTTCTTATCACCCTTTTCGGTTTCTCATGATTTCCTTTCCCTTTTCTCCCCTTTACCGTTTCCCCTTTCCCTTTTCACCCTTTCGTCTTCCCCGATTTCCCCATTCACTTTACCATGGTTCTTTTTACTGTTCTTCCATTTCCCCTTTTATTGTTCTCTTTTCCCCCTTTCCCCTTTTTACATTTCCTCCTTTTCCTTTTCACCCTTTCCGGTTTCTAATTTTCTTCTTTTCTTTTCCTGTAAACTATTCCACTGTTCTGTTTCTCTTTCCCATTTCCTCTTTTAATCTTTCCTTTTAAACCTTTTCCCGTTCCCTTCAATCTTCTTCTCTTTTTCCCATTTCCCACTTTTCTTTTTTCTTTTCCGCTTTCCCCCTTTTCCCTTTACTATTTCCCCCTTTCGTGAATATTTTATGATTATGATTATTTTATATGTCAATTTTGAATTAAAAAAATATATTTTGAAGAGAACGACTGAAAAATCACGGGAACAAATTCCCAATAGAAATTTCCTGAAATGATGAAATTTCCAAAATATAAAAAAGCCGCATATGATTCTTTCATTTTTAACAAAAAATATGATTTATTAAGAAAAAAAGCTTTTAATTGTATAAATTCGATGATGTAACTCTCTCGGGATATTTATTTTGCGAGATTGTTCAGTCTACCTATTAACTGAAGCAAATGAGTAAAATACCAATCGCATTTAACTGAGCTAATTTTATTGAGTAATTCCAAATCAGATGCGTGATCTCGACAAATTAAGTCAATTAAATTCGAGATTAAATTTGGAATCCGGAGCATGCTCTTGTTCCAGTATTTGATTAAATTTCGAGCAATTCAGTCAAATGAGTTCTCACTAACTTTGGAAACCGATGCTCAACGAGTTTGCAAACATTGAATATTTCGTGAAAATCGGGTTCAGTGCTTTCGAAGGATCACACAGATAATTTTTCAATCAACAATCAACGTTCTATATATTAATTTTTTAAACCTTTAGCATTAACAGAAATAAATAAACAATATTGAATAAAGAATAATGATTTCGAAATACTGTTTATTTTTGTAAGTATTTATTTAATCGATTTTGAGCGCAGTTGAATCTGGATTTAGTGACTCTGGATTTAGCATTTCCGAGAATTCACGCAGCGCCGCACAGTGGGGGGAAAAATGACTTTTTTGATTCAAAAGAACGTACAACCTACAAATATTCACCGCTTGGGACAAATTTTTTTTTTTAATTTGACAGGATTTCTAAGAGAGATGTCTTGCTGTTTTTTTAATTTGGTTTTCAATTTGTTTATAAATAAACAAATATGACGAAAAAATAGTCTTTGGATCTATTAGCCGTTCCTGGTGCTCGTCAGTAGCAAGAGAATCGTTTCAATCGCCTAAGTTGCATAGAGTAATATTAGCTCAAGATGTTACAATATTATACAATAAACAAAAAAATTGTTTGTAAAAAAATTTTTTGTTGACAACATTTTTTCTACGATTTCCCGTAATTATATGCTTTTTAAAGTTATATTTCAGGAAATTTAATGGAAACAATATTATTTTAAGAAAATTTGTTCTGAAGAAAATAATTGTTTATATTATAAACAAATTTAACGAACAAAGGCAGTAATCAAGCATTTTTCTACAGAAAAATTCGCTTTTTCTATTTCAAATTTTTCAATTAGGAACTTCATGATAACTTCAACAATATTCATAATTTTTGGATCAATTTTATAATTTTTTAACCAAATTTAATAAACAAATGCATTAATCAGGTATTTGCCTACAGAAAAATTCGTTTTTTTTTTCGATGTAAACTTTTTGAATTAGGAAGTTCATGATAAATTTAGCAAAATTCATAATTTTTTTATCAATATTATATATTTTTTAAACAAATTTAATAAACAAATTCACTATTTGGGCATCTTTCAGCGGAAAAATTAGTTTTTTTTTCGATTTCAGTCTTTTTAATTGGGAACTTCATAGCCTCAGAATAACGAAAAAGTAATCTAAAAAGGCGCCAGAAATATTTTTAACGATTTTAAGTACATAGCACAAAAACAAATTAATAGAAAAATACAAGCTGAATTATTATGGTGCAGCTGAACAAAAAAACTGGCATCGTCAATTCGTCTTAGAAAATCATAAAATTTATCAACTCATCAAGAATTTTTCTGAATTTTTATGATGATCCCAATTAAAATTCTGAGATCCGACGAAAAATCATTTTTCCGTCGACAGATGCCCCAATAATGCATTTGTTTATTAAATTCGTTTTAAAAAATCATAAAATTGATCAAAAAATCTTTAATTTTTTTTGAAGTTATCATGAAGTTCCTAATTAAAAAGGTTTAAACCGAAAAAAAAAAATTTTCTGTCTACAAATGCTTGATTAATGCATTTGTTTATGAAATTTGTTTTTAAAAAATCATAGAATTGATAAAAAAATTATGCATTTTTTTTTAAGTTATCATGAGCGTCCTAATTTAAAAAGTTGAGATAGAAAAAAAAACAAATTTTTCTGTAGACAAATGCCTTAATGATGCATTTATTCATTAAATTTGTTTAAACAAATCATAAAATTTATCAACGTATTATGAATTTTGCTGAATTTCTTATGAAGTTCCAAACTAAAAAGACTGGCATTGAAAAAACAGAATTTTTCTGCCAGCCAATGCAGGAATGACGCTTTTCTTTATTAAATTTGTTTTAAAAAATCATAAGATTAATCAAAAAATTATGAATTTTGCTGAAATTATCATAAAGTTCCCGAATAAAAAAAATTTGCATCGAAAAAAACGAATGTTTCTGTCGAAAAATGCCTGACAACTGTATTTGTTCATTAAATTTGTTCGCAATATAAACAATTATAATGTTAAGAGAAAACTTTTGTAATATAATATTTTTTCCATTTAAATTTCTTGGAATATAACTTGAAAAAACGTATAATTAAGGAAAATCGTAGAAAACAGTTTTTCAGCGATTTTGCTGTTATTAACGAGCACCTGGAACGTCAAATAGAAAAACTGGCCATTTTTTCATCATATTTGTTTATTTATGAAAAAATTGAAAGCCTGTACGTTATTTTGAACCAAAAAAGTCATTTCTTCCCACTGTGCACCGCGGGGATGGATACGAGGAGATGCGAGGCATAGTCAGTGTTCACTCAGGCGTGATTAAAAGAAACAGAGAAACAGGAGGGACTCAAGTTTTCTTCAGATTCTTAAAAATAGTTATTTTCAAATAAAGTACTGTAAAATCTGAATTTCCTGTTGATTTTGGGACTGCCAGGGTTCTTTAGAGAATTCATGAAGATTTTTAAAGATTTCAAATTTTTTGAAAACGTATTTTAAACATTTTTAAGATTTTTTATTTATTTTAGAGGATTTAAGAAAAATTCTAGTAAAAATTCCTATAAGTTAAAAAAAATATTTAGAACTTGTAGCACTTTCCAAGAAATTAAAATATATTTTATGAAGCTTGCGAGATCTTTGACAATTATACAATATTTTTATTGACTTGAAAATGATGAAATTGCTAAATATCTTTTTAACTAAATCGAATTATGCCTAAAAATGGTGAAAATTAAAAAAAATGAACAAAATTACTGTAAAATTTTCTAGGTATTTAAAACGTTGAGAAATTATTTGAAATCTTACCAAATTTTCTTCAAAATTCAGTTTAAAAAATTCATTAAAAATTTTTCCAGGAACATTGAAAACATTTTTAAGAAATGCCTAAAAATCTTATAATTTTTGTATGAATTCGGAATTTTTTAAAACTTTTTTAAAAGCATTTTAAAACTTCTAAATATATATTTTTAAATTATCCAACTTTTTCCTAAAATTTAGCAAAGATATTTAAAACTAAAAAATTTTCATAAAAATCTTTAAAATGTTTGTTAGCAATTCCGGAACTCTTTTGAGTTGGTTTTAAATATCATTAAAGATTATGATCCTTCCAAAATCCTTCAGAATTTTTGTTTGAAATTGTAAAAAATTTTAATTTCATTTTATTGTTTAGTCTTTCGGAAGCTTGCAACCACCCATGAAACTTTTAAGAAACTGCTATATTTTTTATTTGACACCTGCTAAAATCTATATTTTGATTTGAATTTTTGGTTTCACGTTTCAAATTATTTGTGAAACCTACGATTCCTTTAAAAGAACATTTTAAAAGTAAGCTTAATTCTTCATTATAAAAAATCAATGGAAATTTTCAAAGGAATTGTAAAAAATTATTTTATTTTCTGGAAAACGTTCAAAATTCTTAACAAGTTTCATTTTTTGCGAATTCTTAAAAAATCTTCATTTTTTAAAACAAATTTCAAAATCTTTCAAGATTTAAATTATTCGGAATTTTTATCATTTCCCGTTTCCTTTCACTTTTCCCTTTTCAGCTGGTCCCCTTTCTCGCTTTCCCCTTCCCCTTTCCTCATTCCCCTTTACGCTTTCACCCTTTCCAATTCCCCCTTTACCATTTCCCCTACCATTTCCACTTACATTTACTTTCCCCTTTTTCAATCCCCTTTCGTCTTTCATCATTTTCCCATTTCCAATTTACAGTTCCCTTGTCCTCATTTCTTCATTTCCCCGCTCTCTTTACCCTTTTTATTTTTCCACGTCTCCCCTTTGCCCTTTTATTTTTCCCTTTTCCGATTTTCACCGTTTCCTTTCTCCTTTCCCCTTTTCACCTTTTTTTCATTTTTTCCTTTCCTTTTCTATCTTCCCTCTCCTTTACGACCCCTTTCTCATTCCCCCTTAATTTCCCTTACATGTTTCCCAATCCCCTTTCTACTTTACAAGTTTTCCTTTTCCCCGTTGCCCTTTACCTTTCCACTTTCGTCCTTCCTTAATGCAGTTTTTTTAAAGAACTTTTTAAAGCATTTTATAACTAAAATATAGTCTTCGAAACATTTTATTTTTACAACATTGTGATTTCTCACGCATTTTTGTTCACAAAAATAATTTATACGAAATTAGAAGTTTAGTTTAATTTCATTAATCATCTGTTCTCCCCTTTCCGCTTTTATTTCCCGTTTCCTATTTCCGCCTTTTCCTTTCTTCTTTCCCCTATCAGCTTTTACGATTTCTCATTTTTGACTTCCCTCTTCCTTCCCACACCACTTTTGCAGTTTCGCTTTCCTGTTCGCCTTTTAACCTTTGTCCTTTAATCCTTACCCTGTTCCATTAAACTTTCTCCTTTTCCCATTTCACCCTTTCAATTTTTCTGTTTCCCTTTTTATTT
Source organism: Acraspis erinacei (assembly GCA_035041075.1). NCBI lineage: Eukaryota > Metazoa > Arthropoda > Insecta > Hymenoptera > Cynipidae > Acraspis > Acraspis erinacei. The sequence goes on along the minus strand of JAWWLR010000092.1, from coordinate 3,557,070 downwards.
TCACCCTTTCTCCTTCTTTCTTAATTTCCTATATTTCCCTTTCCCCTAGAACCCTTTCAATTTTTCTGTTTCACTTTTTATTTTCACCCTTTCTCCTTCTTTTTTAATTTCCTATATTCCCCTTTCCTCTTTCCCTTTTCCACCTTTCTCCATTTTCCGGTTCACTTTACCATTATTCTGTTTCCTATTATTCCTGTTTCTTTTCTATTTTGATCTTTTCCCCTATTCCCCTTTCCTTTTTCATCCTTTCCGGTTTCTAATTTTGTTCTTCCCATTTACTTTTCCCCATTCCCTTTTTCTGTTTCCCTTTCAATTTTAATCTTTCCCTCTTCAACCTTTTCTCATTTCCTTCACCCTTTTTCTCTTTCTTCTATTTCCTCCTTTTCTTTTTTCTTTTCCCATTTTCCTTTTACTATTTTCTCCTTTTTCCCTTTTCCCCCTTTCGCCTTCGTAAATATTTTATGATAAAAAGGTTTAAAAAAAGCACTTCAATTTACATCATATGATATAACATTTGGAAACTGTGATATCAGAAACTCTAGAATATTTAGTGTAATTATTGCAATATGGTTAAAAAATATAAAAATATCTATTTCCATGGTAAATTTTTTTCCATTATTAATATCCAATCTACAACAATCTATGTATAAGAAATTGATTGATTAATGAAATTAAACTAAACTTCTAATTTCGTATAAATTATTTTTGTAAACAAAAATGTATGAGAAATCACAATGTTGTAAAAATAAAATGTTTCGAAGACTATATTTTAGTTATAAAATGCTTTAAAAAGTTCTTTTAAAAAACTGCATTACGTACATTTGATTAAACGTTTTACTTCAGTTTACAAAAAATTTAACTTTAATTTAAGACAATGTATATAACCATACAAATCAATTGAAGATTTGCTGTGTTTAAAAACTGTTCATGTGAATAGTATTTGTTAAAAAGAAAGGCTTTCTTTCAATATAGTTATATATCTCTAATCATAAGGTTCTTATTTCAAGAAAATTCTGAGACATCGGAAATTTTATATTCTTCTTACTCGAAACTGCTGAAGCTGCAGAATGATCATTTTCTAAAATCTACTTTTACTTACCGCTCTCGTTCTTATTTTATTTTATTTTTATTTATTCGTTTCCTTTCGTCCTGTTGGATTTCATGCACCCTTTTTCCATTTTTCTCTCTTTTTACTCCTTCCTCATCCGTTCTCTCTCCCTCCCTTCCTCCCTCTCTGTATCCCCACATCTTGCCCACTCCATCTCTCACTTACATTTTTTTCACCATAGCCTCGAGGATAAGTCGCTTGTTTAATATTTCATCGTCTCAATTCCATTCCTGGAGTTATTTACGATCGCGTCTGAAATTAATAGCTGCTTCGATTAAAGCACCATTTTTAATATCACAATGCTTTGTCGCATTTCTCAGATATCTCGGGCAAATGAAATAATTCCGTTCTTCACTTATTCTTGAAGCTTTCAATTATAAATCTTATGATTTCAAACTTTTTTAGAATTATCAAAATTAAAAAGGTTTACAATTTATAATTCGTCAATTTTAAATAGTGAAAATTACACATCTCTTTTGCAGAAATCTCATTTCTTATTTCGCAATAACATATACAATCATTTTGTATGTCACATGATACTTCATGATATAATAGATGCCTGACAATAATATAAAATGTTCGACGAGTAGGGGAAGTAGGAAGGAATAAGGGGAGAGTATGGAAAGCAGGAGGAGGGATAAAGTAAAAAAAAAGAAGTGAAAAAGCGTGGGACGGAAAAGAGGGTAATATGTAATGAGTAGGGAAAAAAGGGGGAATTAGGAGAATAAGCGGAGGAGAAGTAGTCAAAGTCAATAGAAATAATGTTAGGGAAAGTAGGGGAACTGAAAGAAGGATAAGTTAAGGACCTGAGCTAAAATAATAGGATAGGTAAGAGGAGATATGAAAGAAGGAAAAATGAGGGGATGGGTACTAGGAGAAATTAGGAGAAGTAAGCATAGTAGGGTTGATGAGGAGAGGAAAAGTAATGCAAATGAGGATGAGTGAGGGAAGGTAGAAGGAGTGGATTGGAAGGTGGGAAAGTTAGGGTAGATGACCTGAGGCGAAATTAGGGGAAATAAAGGTGAAGTTGCAGCGTGAGTAAAAATAAGGGCAGCTGCAGGGGGAGATATCAGGGAAAATGAAGAAGGGAAATTCAAAACGAAGCAGGAAAGGGAAAGTAGCAAAAACCAGAGGTAACAATGGAAACGGAAGTAGGGGGAATGAGGGGTACTTTAGGTAAATCAGGGAGGGAATTACTAGGGAAAAAGTCTTGGGGAAGTAAGTTAATTGTGTTGGGAGAGGGGGGGCACAAAGAATGAGTAAGTAGTGAAAATGAGGGGAATGAAAGTTGGGTAATGTGCGAGGGCTAGAGAAAGTGAAGGAGAATTAGGAGAGGAGAAGTAGGCTAAGTTAATAGAAATGATGAGACAGAACGTAGGGGAAATGAGAGGAGAATAAGTTGAGAAACTGAGAGAAATTATTCGGAGGGTAAGTAAGAGGAGATACAAAGGAAGGAAAAGTAGTGAAAATAAAGGAACGGAAATTAGGGGAAATCAGGGAAAGTACGGAAAGTAAGGAAAGTAAGGTTGATGAGGAGAGAAAAAGAAACATTATTGATGATACATGTGGGGTGTGAGAATGAGGGGATGGGAAGTCGCGAAAGCTAGGGGAAATGAGTGAAAAAGGAAAAAGGAGATATAAATGAGAATTAGGTGCAGTAAGGGAAAAGGAGGGAAAGAAACTGAGAAAATGAGAAAAGGATGTGTATGATAAGTAACAGGAAATGAAGCTCGGGAAACTATGTGGAATAGTGGGAACTAAAAGAAGGAGAAGTATGGAAAGTGAGGATAAAGAAGGTAAGATAATGGGGGAAAAGTGGGGACATACAGGGAACGAGGAAGGAGAAATGAGGGATGGGTAGTAGGCCAAATATGCGGGAGTAAGGGAAGGGAAAGTAGGCAGATGTGGCGGGAGTAGCGGATGGAAGTTGTAATGAAGGGGATAGGAAGATAGAAAAGTTAAGGAAAATGAACCGACTAGAAATAAGGGGAAATTGAGGTAAAGAAGGAATGTGAGGGAAAATAAGGGGAGCTGCAGGGAGCGAAATTTAGGAAAATTAAGAAGAAATAGGGGCAGTGAGAAAAAAGGGAAAAGAGAGTAGGAAAATTAAGGTAAAATGAAGGTGAAGTAGTAGCATAGAGGGGATATAAGGAAGGGCGAGTAGAGGCATGTAGGGTAAATCATAGAAACTGAATGAAGGAGAAGTATGGAAAGTGAAGGAAGGGTCTTTAGCGAAAAATGCCAAAATAACAGGAGGAAAAGTAGGAAAATGTGTCGAGAGTAGGAAAAGTTAGGGGAAATGTGGAGAGTGAAAGTAGAGAAATGTGTGAGGAGTAGGGGAAGTAAGGGATATTGAGGACAAATGACGTCAAGTAGTCAAGTAGCGAGTTTAATTATAATTTTTTTTCATATAATAAACAATTATTGTTTATTACTAAATGATAACGAGGGAAGAATTTTGACAAGTAATTTAAAATTAATTCAGTTGAAGAAAGGAAATCTTTGGGTTGAAAATTGAAATAAAAATTGTGTTTGTTTATTAAATTTATTTAAATAATTGCCAAGGGTCATCACGTATTTAACCATAGTACATATTATTAATATCCTCCTATATCTAAGTAAATCCCATTCAAGGACCGAAGTCTTTAGAGGATAAACTGTCGAAGATGAGCATTTGTTTATTAAATTTGTTTGCAAATAAAACATTACTCTGAATGATTTTTACCTTCAAAAACATTTTTATTTTTATTTAGATAATTTCCTTTTCCTAATTTCCCCTCACTGCTCCTATTCTTTCGACAATTTCTCTAATTACCCCAACTTCCCCTTTTCTCATTTTCCCTCACGACCCCTATTCTCGCTTTATTTCCTCTTATTTCTCTTTGATCGCGTTGCCCTTATTTCCTCTTATTTCCCATTATTCCCCTCCGCCTTATTTCATCCTATTTCCCTTTACTCCTTTCCTCTTATTTCCTTATACTTCCCAAATTTCCTTTCCCCTTATTGCCCATAACATACCCTAAGTTCCCCCCCCCCTAACCTACTCTACTTTCTAATATTTCATTACACTTAATTCTCCTACTTCCCTTGCTTCCCCTACTTCCCCTTAATTTCTATTTAGTTCACATAATTTCCATACCATTCTTTTCCATTATTTCCCTTACCTCCCTTTCCTTACTCCCTTTTACTTTCACCACATTTATTTACGTTTATCATGAACAAAAAGTTTAAAAATAAAGCTTGGAAATTTTTTTAACTTGAAGTAGCCCTTTCAGTTATTAAAACATTTAGATAATAGTATCTTTGTTATTAAAAAAATGAGAAGAAAAAATAAATGTAAGGATGAACTGAATGTGAACAATGTTACTATTAAATTCCAGTTGCAGTGCTGCGGTATCGAGGGTCCAAAGGACTGGGATCGCAACAACTATTTCAATTGTTCTTCGAGCGAAATTGGCTCTAGGGAAGCCTGCGGCGTGCCTTTTAGCTGTTGCAAGCGAAAAAATAACGTAAGCAACAAACACATTTTCACAAAGCGATGAAGTCAGACCTTTTTCCAATAGAAAAATACCTATATTCTTTGGAGACATTTTTTCTAGCATCTGTTTTCATTTAAATTTTTTTTACAGGAAATTATAAAAAACAAACAATGTGGGTACGATGTCAGAAAACCAGGTTACGTAAGTATTCAACTTTTTAAATGATTTCCAAAATCATATTTAGCCTTATAAATATTTTAAAGGTTTTTTAAAGGAACAGTTAATATAAAAACTGTAAAATATTTTTAATTTAGTCATTTTAGCTTCTTTATTTTTAAATTGAAGGCTCGGGAAGCAGAGCGCGTAATCGCTACTCCTACCTACTTCTTGAACGCTCGTTTGGTTCTGCTTTTTGAGCCTTCAATTTCGTGTAAAACCTAATATTTATATTTTTTTAGGGTTCCGTAGTCCGTTCATAGTCTGTCCTTCGTACTGTTTTTCTAGGACAGAAAATGTGGTGTCAGCGAAAGGGGAAGTCAGGTTACAGAAAATATGAAGGGAGGGTTAGGAGAGCAGGGAAGAAGTCAAAAAGTAGGAGTAACATAAGAAGCTTGGGTGAGAAATTGAAGATGGGGGAATGGGCTTAAGGGAGGAGAATTAATAGTTGGAATAGAGCTGGGAAGAGATCGAGAGCATTAAAAGGGAGGGAAAATGTTGGATTGGATAAAAAAATGATTGGTGTTGGAGATGGAGGATTCTGGAAATAAGAGAGAACGAGAAGATCGGGTCGGATATGATAGAAAAAACTTGTGTGCGCGGGTTAGTTCGCGGTGGAGGGGAAGCTCTTGAATGCATATACTGCAATCATCAAGTTTTGGAAGGGTTGCTATTCCTGAAATAGTCTTCTTGTGAGAGGAAGAGATACGGAAAGTTCTGAGAGCGTTTCTCGTTTCGAAATAGTAAGGTGCTTATAATTTGTACAGGCACTGGCAAGAACGATTGGCTTAAGAAATCTGGAACTTAATGAGAGAGAAAATAGAGGGAGGATAGAAACTTGAACTGACTTGTCTCTTTGAAGTAGCTATAATAGCTTCATGGCCCACCTAATAGATTTGAAAGATCCAATCGAAATATACGTGTCTAGCAATTAACGCCCTTATCGCTGTACTGTCAGAATTTACACAACACACACCTACCCTTATTGAAGTTGAATTGCCGACAAAAATATTGTGGTGCCTTAATGCTTATCTAAAGCCGAGGTTGAAAATGAGAACTCATTTTTCTCTGCCCGCTTTAATTACACCTTGAGATGAGAAATAGAGTAAAGAAGGTACCATTTTTATTTCGAGTAATAATTATAGTTCATATTTCACATCAGATTGAATTTACTGCTATTTTTATGTGAAATGTGGAGGATGTTTCATCAGATCCAGATTCAGGTCTTTAATTGGACTTTAATTAAGTTGTTTAAATCTCACTTGTCCCACTATAAATCTCACACTCTTGTTTTCTTTTTTACCAAATCTTATTTGATCTTATTTTCTCATCCCCTCCCCTTACTTCATTTAGAATACCTCTCTTGTTCACCTTTTTTATAATTCAAATCTTCTGCTGCACCTGACTACACTTCCCTTGCATGGAATTACTTCCCATTAGCCTCATTTTGACATCCGTCCTTTTTTCCATCCTTTCCCTCTACAAGTGTGCTCCTCTACTCCTCTACTACTTTGCTCCTCTACTTTTCTTCTTCTCTACATCTCTCCCCTTCTACTTCTCTACATCTCTACATCTCCACTCCTCTACTCCTCTGCTACTTCACTCCTCTACTCATCTACTCCTCTGCTTCTCTACTACTCTACTCCACTACTCCTCTACTTCTAGTCATCTAGTCACCTACCCATCTACTTATCTACTCATCTACTCATCTACCCATCTACTCACTTACTCATCTACATACCTACTCATTTTACTTATCTAATCGAATACTTATCTACTGTACTACTCCTATAATCGTCTAACCCACCACTCTTATACTCTTCTACCCTTTTCATCTTCTACTCTTCTACTCTTTTAGTCTTTTAGTCTTTTACTTTTTTACTTTTTTACTTTTTTAATCTTTTACATTTTAATTTTTTAATTTTTTACTCTTTAACTCCTTTACTCCTTTAATATTTTACTCCTTTACTCTTTTACTGTTTTACTATTTTACTCTTTAACTCTTTTAAACTTTTACTGTTCTACTCTTCTACTCTTCTGCTCTTCTACTCTTCTACCCTTCTACTCTTCTACGCTTCTAGTTATCTAATCTTCTACTCTTTCACTCCTCTACTCCTATACTCATCTACTTATCTACTCATCTAATCATATACTCCTTTCTTTCTCTCCCCTTGCCTCCTTTTACTTTGCCGCGCCGACTTCACAAACCCTGACAGCCTCTCTTAGTCGCCCTCCTCTATCCTATTTATCCCATCATCTCGCGTTCTTTCCCCTCCTAGTTTTTAAGTCGGCTCCCAATTTCCCATATTCTACACACTACTACTTCCCCTCCTCTTCGCTCGCTTTCTGTCACTGAAAAAAGTACAGCGAATGAACGGACACCCGATCGGAACTATAAAAGTTTCTGATAGGAGCTAGGAAATCTAAAAATTAGTCTGCTTGTCTTTAATTGTTATGATTATGAAAAAACCAGTTTTTTTGGCCTAAACATTTTCCTTGGTTAAAAATTATTTCATGGTTGAACATTTAACTCTTCTGTATAAAATGATTAGATTTTGTTCAAAATGAATTTTTCAATTTGGAAATTTAACCATTCTATATTTTATTCAAAATGTATCATTTTTCATTGAAAATGGAACTATTTGGTTCAAAATTAATTTTTTTGATTAACAATTGAACTACTTATTGTTGTGATTGGAGAGTAATTATTTCAGTGGAAAAATCACATCTTTAGTAGAGAATCAATTTGATTAAGTGGAAATTTAACTATTTCATTTTTGGTTTGAAATTAATTCTTTTATACTTCTTCCTTCTTGGTACAGAATTAATCTTTTTGGTTAAAAAGTCATTAATTTGATGGAGCTAAAGGCTAAAGGTTAAAATATATTTTTTGTAGTTAAAGATGAATCTTTTTAGTTGAAAATTAATGTCCATTTTTGTTTGGAAATAAACTTTTTCATTAAAAATTAATATTTCCAGATTAATAATTCAAATGTTTTTTTTCTTCAGAAAATTAAGTTTTTGGAATTAAGATAAAAGAATTTAGTTAATATTTTTTTACTGAAAAATCGGTTACGATGGAATATTTAACAATTTTTTAATTGTTTTGTTTTTTTAAATTTAATTATTTTGTTGAAAATTCATTTTTTTTTGTTTAAATGTTTTGTTTCTTAACTGCTTGGAAAAAAAAATGTTGCTATAAAATTTCAAAAATTCCGATAAAATTTCCTTTCTTTCTTGACTATAAATTTTTTTGTATTTGAAAACTCAACCCTTCTGTCAAAAATTAAAGTTTTTGTTTCAAGATTCATCTCAATAGATAAAATTGTATTTATTTTGTTAAAACTTTACCTCTTATGTTGAAAACAGTTTTTTTATTCTTTAAAAATTATTTTTGTAAATTATAATTTGAATGTTTCATTTTTGTCATCCTTTCTCTTAAGAATTTATTTAGATACTTGCAAGTTAAACTTATTTGTTAACCATTCATTTTTGCTCAAACTTTTTAAATTTTAAATCTAACTGTTAAGTAAAAAATTATTATATTATGTAAAAAAATGCCTCTTTTTAGTAAAAAATTAATTTTTTTTTCTTAAAAATAAATATTTTTGAATCAAACATTTCGCTATTCAGTTCCCACTATATTATTCTTTAAATTGACCAAAAAAAATATTGTCAAAAATGCGATATAGGTAAATTTTTAAATTAAATCAAATTAATTTAATTTAATTATTTATTACAATAAAAATTTTTTCTGCTTAGTTCTTGGTCATAATTAAACATGCATTTTCTATAATTCCATAAAGATGTAAGCATGAATAATGCATTCAAAAACAGAAAATGCAGAAAATGTAAGTTTTATTCATTAATTTTTTTATAGCAATTAAATAAATTAAGGATTATAATTATTAATGAAAATTTCCTTTCATGAAGGGTATATGTACTAATTAGATATGTTTTTGAGAAAACATTTAATCAGGTCCTTTTAGGTAGTGCGAACATTTTTTTTCATTTTACAATAGAAATAATAAATTAGAGACATTTATTTTTTAAACGCGACCTCACTTTAATTGGGAAAAAACTGAAAATAGGTTCAGAAATAGGACAATTATAAAATAGCCTAACTTTTTTATTGTTAAACAACACGTTTGTTTTAATCATGCTATTTTTTTGCTTTTCAATATTCTTTAATTGAAAAAACGAGAAACTACTAAAGAAAATGGTAAAAAGGGCGACGATCCTTTTTTAAATTTTCGTCATTTTTTTCTATTATAGTGTTTAAAAACAAAAAAAGAAGACAATTTGACAGAAGAAAAAAGTGTTTTGTGATTATAAAGAAATAAGTGACCCAAAAATTTATTGCCATTTTTAAATATTGATTAGTAATAATTATCTTGCTAAGACGAAAAAAAATTTTAGCAAGTGTAATAGCAATACGAAATTTTTTTCTGAAAACCTTTTATATCTGATGTTTCTCTTTTATTTTAATGTTAAATTATCAATTTTCAAGAGAGTAGTATCATTGCTTTATTATTTAAAAAAACTGAAGTCTCTATTGAATTAAAAACAGTGCTTTTAGTTTTCTCCACTAAGCTTCAGACTGAGGTATTATTTTGAATAAAATATTTTGAAAAATGCATTATTCCGCAAATTTTTAAAATAAACAATGAAATCATTTTTTTGAATAATTTTAACTTGCTCTTCCTCATCTCTGGAAAATGCAGCCAGGAGAAAGGAGTATATTTGAAAGAGGTTGCCTAAGGTCTGGAGAAGAGTGGTTAGAAATGAATCTTGTACCTGTAGCGGGTATGGTTGTCAGCACGATGGTCTTACAGGTATCAATCCTGTTGTATTTTATAATTTTATTTATTTTTAATATTCTTATTTTTATATTTTTAAGCGTCATTTTATATTATCAATTTTTATTTGTAGATGGTATCCAAAATAATTCAAAAATTTTACTTCGTGTAGACTATAATTTTGTTAATTGTTTAACATGATAATTGAGCATGTAGTTGTTGTTCGTATTTGCACTTTTGTATAATCTCTTTTTGTTCTGTCTTGCTGAACCTGATCTATAAATTCAGTTTATAAATATTTTTAAGATTTAACTGTCAGAGCAGATATTGTGTTAATCAGATTGCTTTTCGATGAAAAATGAAAAAATTTTATTAAAACTATTTTTTTAAATAAAAAAATGTCTTTGCCATTAAACTATTAGAGCGATCGAAAGAAGAATCTTTTCTCATAAATATAATCTATTTTAAGCCAAGCCTAACATTTATGATACGAGTAATTTAAAGGAATCTGTATTATCATCCGCGATAGTTACCGTCGATCGATGGTAACTATCTCTAATGATAATGCAGATTCCTTTGAATTTTAAGATCGGTCAGAAAACCCAAAAAAATATAATAAATAAGCATGATAAATTGATTTAAAGTGACTGGAACCAGGCCATTCGGATTCCTCGGTATTTTTCACAAAGGTACTACAAATCGAAAAAAATTCAAATTGTGATAACTTTACGAGAAAAATCAAATGGTCGAGCCTCTCTTTTCTTCTTATGTGTATAATATGTTGTCAAAGTTAAAAAGAAGCATGAAGATCCTTTCTTCTTATTTTATTTTATCATTTAATTTTTTTCTAAATGTCGCTTGCTTAAAAATAACTGTTTAAATAATTATCTCGTATTTATTGAAGAACTCGTCACACCAATGTTTTCTCGAGTTTCAGAGAACATTTCAAGACGACCTTTGGGGAAAATTAGTCTTGAAAAAGTTTAAATATTACTTGAATATAAAAGACCAACACCTACACTGGCCTGACTACATTACACATATGTAGCTTTAAAGAATTTTCCTCCAGATTCCAGAATGACATCCGCTCTTCGAATTTGGTAAGCAATAGTCTTTTTTTCAGACCTTTGACGTGGGGAAAATGATTTACGAAAAAGGATGCGTTCAAGCAGGAGAAGAATGGGTGGAGAGAAACCTTCTTGCCATAGCCACTGGTGTGGTTGGAATTACATTTTTTCAGGTATATTCATATTTAGAAACGAAATTTTACTCTAATTTTTTTTAAGGATAAGGAATCTTTTTTTTACTATAATGAAAGGAATTTGTACGAATTTGATTTACACTACCGTCGGAAATTGTCTACAAGGCCAGCGCGAGTGGCACTGAGAATCAGTGATGACCTTGAAACACATTTTGATTCATATCTCAGGAACCTGTAAAGATTTTTTAACTTTTGTGGCCTTTGATTAAACATAGGATTTAGAAGATAGAATTCTAGGAATTTCAGATGTCTAGCTTCATTTCCGGCCGAGTGCGGTACTCAGAATCACTGATGACCTTGACACATTTTCATTTATATCACAGGAACTTGTTAATATCTTTTAAGTTTTTTGGCTTTTAATTAAACATAGGATTTACAAGATAGAATTCTATAAATATCAGATATCTAGCTTTATTTTCGACCGAGTGCGGTACTAAGAATCACTGATCAACTTGAAATGCTTTTTCATTCATACCGCTGGAATTTGTTAATATTTTTCAAGTTTTCTCGCCGTCAATTTAATATAGGATTTAGAAGATAGAATTCTCGGGATTTCATATGTCAAGATTTGTTTCCGACCGAGTGCGGTACTAAGGATCACTGACGACCTTCACACGCATTTTCATTCATATCTCAGAAAGTTGTTAATATTTGTTATGTTTTCGAGCCTTAAATTCTATAAGCTTCAGATATCTAGCTTTATTTTCAACCGAGTGTGGTACTGAGAATCACTGATGACCTTGAAACGCATTTTCATTAATACCGCAGGAACTTGTTAATATTTTTCAAGTTTTCTGGCCTTCCATTTAATATAGGATTTAGAAGAAAGAATTATATAAATATCAGATATCTATCTTTATTTCCGACCGAGTGCGGTACTAAGAATCACTGATGACCTTCACAGACATTTTCATTCATATCACAGGAAACTGTTAATCTTTTTCAAGTTTTCTGGACGTCAATTAAACATAGGGTTTAGAAGATAGAATTCTGTAAGCTTCACATATCTACATTCATTTTCAAACGAGTGCGGTACTAAGAATCACTGATGACCTTGAAATCCTTTTTCATTCATACCGCTGGAATTTGTTAATATTTTTCAAGTTTTCTCGCCGTCAATTTAAAATAGGATTCAGAAGATAGAATTCTCGGGATTTCATATGTCTAGATTTGTTTCCGACCGAGTGCGGTACTAAGGATCACTGACGAGCTTGAAACGCATTTTCATTCATATCTCAGAAACCTGTTAATATTTTTTATATTTTCGAGCCTTAAATTAAATATAGGATTTAGAAGATAGAATTGTATAATCTTCAGATATCTGGCTTTATTTTCAACCGAGTGTGGTACTGAGAATCACTGATGACCTTGAAACTAATTTTTATTAATACCGCAGGAACTTTTTAATATTTTTCAAGTTTTCTGGCTCTTAAATAAACCTAGAATTTGCAAGATAGAATTCTATAAATATCAGATATCTATCTTTATTTTCGACCGAGTGTGGTACTAAGAATCACTGATGACCTCGAAATGCTTTTTCATTCATACCGCTGGAACTTGTTAATATTTTACAAGTTTTCTCGAGTTCATTTTAATATAGGATTGAGAAGATAGAATTCTCGGGATTTCAGATGTCTAGCTACATTTCCGACCTAGTGTGGTACTCAGAATCCCTGATGACCTTGAAACGCATTTTCATTCATACCGCAGGAACTTGTTAATATTTTTAAATTTTTCTGGTTTTCAATTTAATATATGATTTAAAAGATAGAATTCTCCGGATTTCAGATATCTAGCTTCATTTCCGACCGAGCGCGGTACTAAGAATCACTGATGGCCTTGAAATTCTTTTTCATTCATACCGCTGGAACTTGTTAATATTTTTCAAGTTTTTTTGCCTT
>JAWWLR010000092.1:3508618-3538551 GCA_035041075.1 Acraspis erinacei | reverse complement strand
AAAGTTACCGACCGATGACTAGCTTGCGTCGCGCCGACAACCCCATTGGTCACTGCTAGCGCGCTGATTTTGAATTAAATAAATATTAAAATTTAATATTTGTGATAAATAATTATTGGAAAATGCACTTAAAGTAATTTTTTAATCCTAAATTAGAATTTTGGAGGAGCGGATGAAAAAAAAATCTTTTTTCTGAAAATTAAATGATTCTAGTAGAACATTCATCATTTTAGTTGAAAATTTATCTTTTTGGATTCAAAGTCAACTATTCCCGTTAAATATTCCATTATTTTAGGTTGAAAATTCATCTTAGGTTGAGAATTAATTTTTTAAACTTACAAATTGATCTGTTTAAATTTTCTTGGACAATATATCTTTTTTAATTTAAAATTCATCTATTTGATTAAATTTTTTTTAAATCGGCAGCTGCAGACAACGACACCTTTCACCCCATTTATTCCTTTTTAAATGAAATGACCACTTTAAATATGAATTTTTTAGAAATATGTACCTTTTCTTCGCTAACATATTTTTTTTCAATATTGCTACAATGTTTCTGTGAAATAGTTCTACAATGTTGGTATGTATTATTTTTGCAATGTTACTTTCAGGTATTGCTACATGGCTGTTTTACAATATTGGAGTCATGTTACTTTACAATGCTGCCACAAAGTTGCTTTGCAATATTGCTAAAATGTTATTTTTAGAAAATGACTACGATGTTGTTTTGGAAAAATAAATACAATGTTGTTTTCCATAACTGCTACAATATTGTTTTGCAGTATTGCTATAATATTTCTGCGCAATACTTCTGCAATGTTGATCGGCATTATCTCTACGATGTTACTTTGCGATATTGCTAAATTGTTGATTCACAATATTGCTGCAACATTACTGCAATATTGCTACATTTTTCTTTTGAAATATTGTTACAGTGCTGTTTTGCAACATTGCTACAATGTTGTTTTCAACATTTATACAATACTGTTGTAAAAAGCTGCTGCAATATTGATCTGAATTATTGCAACAATGTTACTTTGTGGTATTATACATATTTTTTATTCACAATAATGCTACATGGATGTTTTGCAATATCGCTACAATATTGTTTTCCAATATGTCTATAATATTTCAGCGAAATTATTCTACAATCTTGATATGAATTATTGATATAATGTTACTTTATGATCTTGATAAGTTGCTTATTTACGATATTGCTACAATTTTGTTACAATGTTGTTTTGCACGATTGATAAATGTTATTTTTCAATATTACTACAATGCTGATATGTAATATTTTAAAAGCTTCATATGTATTATAGCTACAATGTTACTTTGTAACATCGCTATATTATTGCTTCACAATATTACTACAAAGTTGTTTTGTAATATTGCTACAATATTGTTTTGCAGTGAAGCTACAATATTGTATTATAGGGTTATTAGAATGTCTTTAAATATTGCTACAATGTTGTTTTACAGTGCTGATAAAATATTGCTACAAACTTGTTTTACATTGCTGATAAAATATTGCTTCATAAAATTGCTACAATGGTGTTTAAAAGATTGACTAATTTTTTTACAATATCGCTAAAATGTTGTTTTTGAATATTGCTACAATTTTGTTTTCCAATGTTTCTACAATGTTGTTTTTAAATATTGCTACACTGTTTCCTTCCAATATTGCTACAATGCTTTTTCGATATTGGTACACCGCTGTATTCAATATTGCTACAATGTTGGTGTGTAATATTTTACAATGTTAATCTGTATTATAGTTGTAATGTAACTTGGCGAAAACGGTATATTGTTGCCGTACAATATCACTACACATTTGTTTTGTAATAATGCTACAATATTTTTTTGCAATGGTGCCGCTATATTGTTTTATATTATTGCTAGAATGCTGTGTTGAAATATTTCTACAATGTTGTTTTGCAATGCTGATAAAATATTGCTTCATAACATTGCTACAATGGTGTTTAAAATATAGACTAAAATTTTGCTTTACAATATTGCTATAATGTTATTTACAATATTACTACAATGTCGTTTTTTACTATTACTACAATGTTGCTTTTCAACATTGCTACAATGTTGCTTTTTCAATAAGGCTACAATGTTGTTTTTCGGTATTGATACAATGTTGTTTTCAATATTTCTACAATGGTGTATAATGTTTTACAATGTTAGTCTGTATTATAGCTGCAATGTAACTTTGCGACAACGGTATATTGTTGCCGTACAATATTACTTCACATTTGTTTTGTAATATTGCTACAATGTTGTTTTGCAATGGTGCTGCAATATTGTTTTATATTATTGCTAGAATTTTGTGTTGAAATATTGCTACGATCTTGTTTTGAAATGCTGGTAAAATATGGTTTTATAATATTGCTACAAGTTTGTTTAAAAATATTTGCTACAATTTTTTTTAATATTGCTAAAATGTGGCCACAATATTACTTTTAAATGCTGATTCTCAATATTGGTACAATGTTAAGGCGTGCTATTGCTACTTTGTGATATTGTTAAATTTTTACTTCGAAATAGTGCTACAATGTTGCAGCAATATTCCGTCCTTTTTGAATCTTCATTATATTATAGTTATATTATATTATAGTCCAAAATAGGGAACATTTTAGACCCTGGAAGCAAGTCTGCAAAATGTTATAAAACCTGATCGTAAAACTGTATCTCGGACGTTATTTAAGCGATAATAATTTTGTAACTTTATTTCTGCTTCCCTATAAAATTTTGAACTATCTTTGGCGATGGGACAAATTAAATGCGTAGACAAAGCCTTTTTTTGCGCAAAAAAAAGATACTAACGGGGAAAACCGATGTCGAGTTACTCAAATTAAAAAATTGAAGTTCAATAAAGGGTCGAATCAAAGAACGTGGTTACGTGGGGGCGAGACAAGGGTCTGGCCATCCCTGTCGCAGAATAAATTATCGCTTTCAGCGGTAAATTAAGGCTATTAGTTATAAGTAAAATATAGACTTTTTTTGCTCCGCTCGAATATAAGACTGGACGCTGCACACTGAGCAAAAGGTAGTCGGATAATATATTTTAAAAAAATTGACTCGGTGACTTTGCGAGGTTGCCACGACAACGAAATCTTTGCGAAAAAAACTTTGAAAAAAGCAACTTGGAGAAGCAAATTCGCAGAAGCAACTTTTCAAAAGCAACTTTGCAAAATCAACTTTGCAAAAGTAACTTTATAAAATCATCTTTGAAAAATCAACTTTGCAAAGGCAACTTTGTAATAGCAACTTTTGAAAAGCGAATTTTTAAAATCAACTTTGCAAATTCAACTTTGTAAAATCAACTTTGTAATTACAACTTTACAAACGAAAATTTGCTGAAGCAAATTTACCAAGGAACCTTTTGGAAATTAACTTTACCAACGTTAGTTTTAAAAAGTAAGTTTTTTCAACGTAAATGGTAGAAAGCAGCTTTGCAAATACAAACTTGCAAAGACAAGTTGGATAAAGCCGATTTACAAAGGCAACTATTTAAAAGCAACTTGATAAACACAATTCTCTAAGCGCAAGGCTGAAAACGCTAGTTTTTCCACTGTAACCTTGCAAACCGAACTTTACAAGCGCAACTTTGCAAAAGCAGTTTTGTAAGAGAAACTTTTGCAAAGTTACTTTTTAAACGCAAATGCTAAAAAGCACATTTAAAAAAGCAACTTTGCAAGAGCAACTTAAAATAAACAATTTTCGAGAAGCAACTTTGAAAAAGCAACTTCATAGACATACCTTTGAAAGTGAAACTTTGGAACAGTAACTTTGCAAAAGCAACTTTGAAAATGCAACTTGATAATAGCAACTTTGCAAGAGCAATTCTGCATAAGCAGCTTTGCAAAATCAATATTGAAAAAGCAACTTTGCGAAAGTAACTTTGCTACTGCAAATTTGCAAAGGCAAATTTTCAAAATAAACTTTGCACACTTAGCTTTGCAAATACAACATTGCAGACGCAAATTTCCTATCGCATATTTAAAAAGATCCCTTTTCGAATTTAACTTTACCAAAGCAAGTTCTCAAAAGTAGTTCAACGTAAATCGTAAAGAGCAACTTTATAAAAGCAATTTTGCAAGCGCAACTTCACAGAAGCAATTTTGGAAAAGCAACTTCATAGACATACCTTTGCAAGTGAAACTTTGCAACAGTAACTTTGCAAAAGCAACTTTGGAACAGTAACTTTGCAAAAGCAACTGTGCAACAATAATTTTTCAAACTCAAGTTTGCAACAGTAACTTTTCGAAAGCAACTTTGCAACAGTAACTTTTCAAAGCATCTTTGCAAAAGTAACTTTGCAGAAGCAACTTTGTTAAGGTAACTTCGGAAAAGCACCTAAATTAATTTTTTTTTAAAGGAATTTACTCACCACCATCGATTTTTTGCTTCAGTGTAATTACATTTTGTCAGATCGATCATCGAAAAGCGAGACAAAGAACGAGCGGAAGCTCCTATTTTCCTTTAATCTAACGGCCATCGAATTTTGGCTCTTATAAAGAACAACGTTAACAATCATAAAAAAAACTACAGCTTTGGGAGCACAAATGCAACCTCTCAGTGTTGTTGTGAACCTGAATGTATATTATATATTTTTTATAACAAATTCTGGATTTAAGGCACGTTTGATTTTTATGAAACTAGAAAATTCTGCTAAGTTACGGTAATTTTAACGGTATTATATGGCACCTTTCCATAAATTACCACAAAATTCTACCATCTAAAAGCAAAAATTTCTTGATTTCGAAAAGTAACTTGCATTCCCTAGAGAGCTCAAAAAAACGTTTACTCCCTAGGGAGTGGAAAGTACTTTTATTATTTGAGGAATAAAAATCACTTTTTGCTCCTTGGAGAGTAGAATTTCGAAGTTGAGTTCTACCTAAATAACACAAAAAAGTTTGAAATCATCCATGTGTTATAAAAAGAAATTATGTTTTCTTCGAAATGATATAATATTTTCACGATCACAACTTTACTTATTTTTAAGTGAGATCGCTCCCAGAGCGAAAATATTTTGAATCTTGTGGTGTGGATTTCGAGAGGAATTGTAAAAAAGATGTGAGTGAATGTGCGAGTAAACAAAACACGAAAAGTGATATTATCGATTAGATGTAATATACTGTAGAGATACTTCTAAAGATAGAATTTTTCGTGTCCGCAATTTTTTTTATTTCAAAATGTTTTTGAAAATAAAAAACTCAATTATGCGAGATTATAAAAATTTTACTGCAAATATTGTAGATAGGTTAAAACCAGCTTAAAATTTGGAATTGAAATATGTTTTCATTTTCATGAAAAAAAAAAACAATTTGAACAAAATTCAATCATGCACAATTAATGTCTGACCAAACTGGTCATTTTTTACTTAAAGATGTAAAATGGTTCGGGAAAAAATTTTTACGTTTTGTTAGACACATAAAAGACGAATTTGGAATGTTCGAATTGTTTATTCATAACTACTTTTCATACATTTTGATTCCTTCGAATTCATTTGCATTTAGAATGTTTTTAATTTAAACAGTATAAACTTCTTTAGAACTTTCTAACTTTCTTGGAATCTTTTGAATTCTTCTGAATTCTCTCAATTATTAATAATTTCCTAAGTTCCCGAAATTAGTAGAAATCGCCGAATTAAGAGAATTCCCTGATTTACAATAAGTCCAAAAACTTTAGAACAATGCCACTAAATTTGAAAGGATTGAAAAGATGTGACGAATTCGGAGAATTCCGTGAATCATAAGGACGTCAAAATAAGGCAAAGAATTCAGAAAAATTAAATTCACTCAGATAACTTAGGATACTCGGTGAGTAAAAATCTCGGACAGTTCGAAGAATTACGAAAGAATTCTATATATTCTTCTTAATTATTTTGAATGGCTTGAAATTATTGTAATTTTAATCTCTTTCAATTGCTTCTGGTTCTTTAACTTTCTTGAAATATTCTGGACTTGTTCTGAATTTCATGAATTATTTGAATTCCTCTAAATTCTCTAAATTCTCCTAATTTTCTGAATTCTTCTGTTTTCCTTCAATTACTTCAATTTGTTTGAAGTCTTCAGAATTATAAATTATGGAATTATAACTGGTGAAATTCTTTAAATTTCCTAACTACCTAGAATTCCCTTAATTCGTAGAATTTCCTGAATTATGATACTTGACGGAATGCGGAGAATTCAAAGAATATCTTAAATTTCATATATAACGAAATAATGGAAAAAATGGAGAAGAATTAAATAATTTCAAAGTATTCAACTGATGCGGAGAATGAACAGAATTAAATTAAAAGCCTCAAAATCTTCTGGTTTGTTGAAATTCCCGAAATTTAGGAAATCTAGAGGATTGGGATAATTCGAGTTAAACAAAATATGCAATAGATTTGAGGAATTAGGAGACTCCATGGAATTTTTGTATATCTGTAATTCGGATGAATTTACCAAATGTTGAGGATTGTGAAAATTCAGAGATTACAGAAGGAGTTGGGAGAATTAGGAGATTTCACCAAATTCCGGGAATTTATGTAATTCAGATGGATTTAAGAAAGTATTAGTATTGGGAAAGTTCAGGAAATACAGAAATAATTTGGAGAATGAATTCGCACAATAAAGAGGTTTGACCAAATTTCGGGAAATTGATGTAATTCGGATGAATTTAAGAAACTTAGAGGATTGGGAAAATTCGGGAAAGACCGAATGTGCAATGAATTCAGAGAATCAAGCGATTTTCCAGAATTCAGGGAATTTATGTAATTCGGATGAATTTAAGGAATTTAGAGAATTAGGAAAGTCCAAGGAATAAAAATTGTTTAAACAATTTGGTTGATTAATAGATTGGACGGAATTCAGGGCATTTTCGTAATTCAGATGAATTTAAGGAAATTAGACGATTGGACAAATTCCTGGAATACAGAATATTCAAGGAATTCGGAAAATTAAGAGATTTTGCGGAATTCAGGGAAATAATGTAATTCAGATGAATATAGGTAATTCAGAGAATTAGAAAAATCGGGGGAATAAAGATTATTCAATGAATTTGGGGAATTAAAAGATTTGACGGAATTCAGAGAATTTATGTAATTCAGACGAACTTCAGGAAATAAGAGGTTTGGAAAAATTCACGGAATACAGAATATTCAATGAATACGGTGAATTAAGAGATTTGATGCAATTGAGGAAATTCTTGCAATTCAGACGAATTTAAGGAATTCACATAAATTTATGGAATTCTGATGAATTTATGGAATTCTGATGAGTTTAAGAAATTCAGAGGACTAAGAAAATCCGGGGAATACATAATATTCAATGAATTCAGAGAATTAAGAGATTTGACGGAATTCAGAGAAGTGATCTAATTCGGATGAATTTAAGGGAATTAGATGATTGGAAAAATTCACGGAATACAGAATATTCGATAAATTCGGAGAATTAAGGGATTTGATGGAATTCAGAGAATTCATGTAATTTAGATGACTTTAAGGAATTTAGAGGATCAGGAAAATGCAGAGAATGCAGAATTTTCATAGAATTCAGAAAAATAAGAGATTTGAAGAAATTCAGGGATTTAATTTAGTTTGGATAAATTTAAGGAATTTGGAGGATTAGGACATCCAGGGAATGTAGAATATTACAACAATTTGGGTAATTCGAAGATTTGGCGGAATTCAGAGGAATACAGATTATTCAATAAAGTCGGAGAATTAAAAGATTTTACGGAATTTAGGGAAATCATGCAATGCGGATGAATTAAAAAATTGAGAGGATTAGGAAATTGCCGGGAAAACAGTTTATTCAATGAATTTAGTGGATCGAAAAGATTCAAGGAATATCAAATTTTTAATTAATTTGGAGAATTAGGGGATTTACTGGAGTTCAGGGAATTCATGTAATTCAGATTAATGTAAGGAATTTAGAGGATTGGGAAGATTTACGGAATAACAAATATGCTACGAATTCGGAGAATTAAGAGATTTGCAGGAATTCAAGAAATTTATGTCATTCAAATAAATTCAAGACATTTAGAGAGTTGGAAAAATTTAGGGAATACAACATTTTTAACGAATTTGGAGAATTAGGAGATTTAGCGGAATTCAGGGAATTTATATAATTCCCAGGTATTTAAAGAATTTAGAGGATTGAGAAAAACCAGGAAATACATAATGTGCAATGAATTCAGCGAATTGGGCTAATTCGAATGAATTTAAGTAAATTAGAACATTGGAAAAATTATCAGAATACATAATATTCAATGAATTCGGAGAATTAAGAGTTTTGATGGAATTTGGATAATTCTAGTCCATATGAATTTAAGGAATTCAGAGGATTAGGAAAATTGGAGCAATACAGAATCTTCTATGAATTCTAGGAATTAAGAGATTTGGCGGAATTCAGAGAATTGTTTTATTTCAGATGAATTTAAGGGAATTAGAGGATGGGAAAAATTAATAGAATACAGAATATTCAACTAATTCGGAAAATAAAGAGATCTGACGGAATTCGGGGAATTCATGTAATTCAGATGAATTTAAGGAATTTAGAGGATTGGGAAAATTCAGGGAATACCAAGTATGCACCGAATTCGGAGAATTAAAAAAATTTAGCAATTCAGGGAATTGATGTAATTGGTCTAAATTCAAGAAATGTAGAGGATTGGAAAAATTCAGGGGGGAATAAAACAGTTTTAACGAATATGGAGAATTAGGAGATTTACTGGAATTCAGGAGTATGTAAATAATTTAGAGGATTGGGAAAAACCAGGGAATATATAATGTTCAATGAATTCATAGAATTAAGAAATTTCAATAATTTAGAGAATTGATCTAATGCGAATGAATTCAGAGAATTTATCTGATCGGAATGAATTTTAAGAAATTAGAAGATTCGAAAAATTTTCCGAATACAGATTATTTAATGAATTCGTAGAATTAATAGATTTGATGAAATTCAGGCAGTTCTTGTAATCCATATGCATTTAAGGAATTTAGAGGATTAGGAAAGTCCGAGAAATACAGAATGTGCAATGAATTTGAGGAATTGAGAGATATGATGGAATTCAGAGAATTTACCTAATTCAGTTGAATTTAAAGAAATTATAGGATGAGGAAAATTCAGGAAACGCAGAATGTTCAACGAATTGGGAAAATTAGGAGATTTTATGGAATTTCGGGGAATATAATTAATTAAGATGAATTTATGAATTTAGAGGATTGTCAAAATTCAGGGAATACAACATTTTTAACGAATATGGAGAATTAGGAGATTTAACGGAATTCAGGAGTATTTAAAGAATTTAGAGCATTGAGAAAAACCAGGGAAATTTGAACAATTCAGAAAATTGATCTAATTCGAATGAATTCATCGAATTTACCTGATCCAAATGAATTTAAGGAAATTAGAGGATTCGAAAAATTACCGGAATAAATAATATTCAATAAATTCGGAGAATTAAGAGATTTGACGGAATTCAGAGAATTTATCTAATTCAGATGAATTTAAGAAATCAGAGGATCAGGATAATTCAGGGAAAGTAGAATGTTCTATAAATTCGGAAAATTAGGAGATTTGACGGAATTTAGAGGGAATACGTTTTCAATGAATTATGTGAATAATGATAATTAACGGAATTTAGAGAGTTTAAGGAAGTTCGAAGAGTTCGAAAGATTTCAAGAATCTTAAAAGAAGTTTACAAAATTTGTGAGAGTTTAAAGGCATTCTCAGCATTTACACATAATAACAAAAATTTCAAAACTGCCGTCATATGTTATAAAAATGCGTTTAGCAAAGGCTGGGCACTGCTTTTTTTAACTTTATGCAGTACTCAAATTTTTTACATCTGAAGATATGATGCATTAAATTAATAAATCATTTATTTAATTATCTCTACAAATCCTGATGTAATAAAAGAGTTCTGCCAGCTATAGATAGATTAGATAGGCAATTTTCCCTTAGCAACAAATTTTTAGAAATAAAAAATTAGTCAAAATCTTATTGTATGAATGAAATTTCGAAAATCTGAAATTATTATGTGCTAAACCTATGTAATTTTGTGTACACTTCGTCAAATGATCATTATTTAATCTTCGCTTTTTTATAAATAATAATAACAATTAATTCCCAATCACTAATTTGATAGTCATCTTTATTATAAATGTGTATTTTACTTTAGAATTGATGTAAAAGCATATTTACAATACCTCGAATTTTTTAAAACACTAGAGTTACATTACGATTTGTTTTTCTTTTTTTTTTGCTGAAATTTCGTTCTCTGTTTTTTGTTTTTGGTTTTTATTGCAATAAAAATTCAATTTTAGTTACATTTTTTATTTAATTCCCCGGAAAAATTTCCTTTTTTAAACATCAAAAAAGTGCAACCAATTTGTGAAGTTTTTTTCCCGCTAATTTTTATTTTTTTAGTGTAAATAATGTAAATTTGCTTGACCAAGTATGATATAAGAATGTAATCATAAGGATGAAGATCTTGTTATTATTGAATTTTTTGCACACAATAAAATGAAAGTATTTGAACTTATTTTGAAGAATGTCGACGAAAAATTTTATTTGACCAACTAGTAACTGACGATGTATTTGAATTTTTGTGCCAAATAAGTATTCAAATCAGGCGCAATGAATCGCTTTTTAAAAAATATTGCATCTAAAAAAAATTTCAAGAAGATGTTACATGAAAATAGAGGAATTAATTATTTTAAATAAAATTATTATAGGTTTTATTTAAAATTCAAGTTAAATGACTTTAAATTTATAAAATCTTAAGTAAAAATATTCCATTTTTAAAAATTTTTTTAAACAAGTAGTTAAGTGATAACCAAAAATAGAATGGTTATATTTTCAAACGGGCAAACTTAGTTTTAAATTTAAAAAAAAGGAATTTTCGATGACATAGTTACATTTAAATCCGAAGATTTTAAACTAAAATGATGAATCTTCTACCAAAAAACTGATTTTTTACCAATTTGGTACAAATATTAACCAATTACTGGAATTAAAAAATTTCATTTTAAATGAAAAAGAGTTTAATTTAACCAAAAAGCGAAATTTTAAATAAAATAGTTAAATTTTTAATCGTAAAATATGGTTGTTGAATCGAAAAGCTAACCTAAAACTAAATAGTTAAATTTACTTTAAAAACATTTAATTTTCTATTCGAAAAGACAAATTTTCAAAAAAACAAGAGAATTAATTTTTTACAATAAATACAAATTCCCAATAAAATAGATGATTATTTGATTAAATAGTAGAATTTTATAGAAAAATAGGTAAATCTAGAAAATATAAATTTTTAATAAAAAATGTGATTGTTACATTTTAAGTGGCAAAAATTAATTTTTAAATATAGAATAAAATAAAAATTGGGATGTTCAAACAGAAAGTTGAATTCTTACAAGAAATAGTTACATTTTAAAACTAAAAAGATAATTTTTGAAAAGGGAAGAATTATTTTATACGAGAGAAGAAAAATTTAAAACAAAATACATCAATTTGTAAACCAAAATATGATATTTAAACCAAAACAGACGAATCATTTTTAAAATAGTTGAATTTATCGATTTTGTTGAAAATTAGTTTGCTTTTGTAGATTTATCTGTTTGGTTAAAAATTGAACCAGTTTGTTAAAAAATTAATTTTTTGAAACAAAATCTATCCCTTTAATGGAAAATTTAACAGTTTTGTGAAAAATTCAATTTTTTTTAGAAGCGACTTCTCTATTGTTAAAATTTAACTAATTTAACTAATTTTTAGAATTTTTTTTTGTTTTTAGAAAATGCATCTCTTCGTTAGAAAATTGAACGATTTTGTTAAAATTAATTTTTTTAGAACATTTGGTCTAAATTTAACTAATTACAAAAACATTAATTTTTAACTAAATGGTTCCAGTTTCCATATCAAAATTTGGATTTTCATTTAAAAAAGTTAATGTTTAAACAAGCAGTTAAATTTTCTAGAAAAAAAAAATTTTTGAACAAAATACATGAATTTGTAAACAAAGAGATTATTTCTTAATTAAAGTGATTAATTTTAAAAGTAAATAGATGAAGATTTTTAAAATTAGTTGAATTATTAATATAAAATTATTTCAGTTTTCAAACAAAAATTCTTAAACCGAAATTTTTTTTTTTAACAAACTAGTTTAACATCCAAATAAGTAATTATGTTTTAATCCAAACAAAATTTTAACCAAAAAGTTGTCTTTTTAACCAAGCTAATAAGAAATTTAAACTGAAAGTGGTGAGGTTTTGAACAAAAAATACAAAATTTCAAAATAAAAGTTGAATTAACCATAGAAGATATTTCATTCAAAAAAGGAACCAAAATTCGACCAAATTGTTTAGTTTTCATTCCAAAAATAAGTTTTAACTAAATTGTTGAATATCTAACAAAGTATTTTATCTCTTTACTGGAGAATTTTTCAAACGAAAAACAAATTAAATTTTTTGTAGAAGATTCATGTCTTTGGTTCAAAATTTAACTAATTTGTTACAAAAAATATTTTTGTAGAACATTCGTATCTTCTTAAAAATTTGGATAATTAGAAACAATTTATTTTTGAGGAAGAAGACTCATCTCTTTGGTTAAAAGTTGAAAAAAAATTATTTTTTTTTTGGTTGAAGATTTCTCTCTGGTTGAAAATTAATTAATGAATTCAAAATTAATTAATTGAAAGTTGAAAAAATTAACTAAAATTTAATTTTTTTTCATACGATTCGTCTCTTTCGTTAAAAAATGAACTGACGTCTTGAAAATTAATTATTGGTATGAGATCCATCTTTTTACTAAAAAATTTAATGATTTTGTTGAAAGTTTTTTTTTGTGGAATATTCCTCGCTTTAGTTAAAAGTTTAACCAATTTGTTCAATCCTAATTTTTTTTAAACTAAAATTCAACTATTTAGTTGAAATTAAAAAAAATTACTTCTTAATTACAAGATTCCGAATTTGAACCGATCCAAATTGAATTGAATATAATACTCACACTAATTTGTTCCAAAAAAATGATTTCTCTATTTTCGAGAAGGATGTAATTATTTTTCCTGTCTTTAGAAAAATAAATAGCATAAATAGAAATTCTTAAATTTCAGAAACTAACAGTTTATAGTTTAAATTAGTATTAAAATGAATTTTTAATATTTTTTTTAACATTATCTTTAAAAACTGAAAATTTTTCCAAGAAAACAATTTTGATTTTCCACTGCGCAACCATTTGGGCACTGATTTTCCACATACTTATATAAATCTTGATAAGGAATTCTATGATAATAATAATCACCATGCACTTTCCGAAAAATATTCTTGTTAAAAATAAAAAACAGTCCTAATAAACAATCCAATATAATGTGCGACTTGAATATGTGTTCAAAAAATTATTTAGGCAATTTTTAAAAAGTCTGATACCAGATAGAAATTTTAGATTCTGTTCTATCCGAGACAGTAAATTATTCTAATAAAAAAATAAAATTAAATAAAATAGAGCGTAGATGGAAGAATTTCAACGCTGACAGTAATTTTTATTTTCGAGAATTTAATTGTAATGTGTGCGATTATAAATATGTAATATAAGAGAAACATATGCCATTTATTTTACAATTATTATAATTAATTAATGTACATAATATAGGTGTATCGTTTCTTGTAAGAAGTGTTTTAATGTTTTTATGGACAAATGACTATTTATACTTATCGTATAATAGATAAATAAATCGTCTGAAAAATTCGATTGGTATCAAATTATTTAAATACTTCAATTTTATCTTTAAAAAAAAATCCCTCCACTTCTTTCCGCTGGGAATTGAACCTAGGTCTTCTGATTGCCGCTATTGAAAGTTTATTCCCGAAACTTAAGGTAACGCTACAATACATAATGTTGCAATTTCCAAATGCTGACATTTTTATGGTGCCTCACATGTATTGAAATTTTACAATATAATTAAAGGAATTCGTGAAATTCACAGAATTTACCAAATTCAAGGAATTCACAGAATTTAAGAAATTCAAGGATTTAATAGAATTTACGAAATTCAAGGATATCACAGAATTCATAATACGTCCGGAATTCACGGATTTCGTGGTACTAGCGGAATTCATGGCATTCACATAATTCAAGGAATTCACGAAATTGGAGAAATTCGCGGTATACAGGGAATACAAGGAATTCATCAGATTCAAATAATTTACGGAATTCAAAAGAATTTAGGGAATTCAAAGAATTTAAGAAATTCACATAATTCATGGAATTCACAGAATTCAGCCAATTCAAATAATTCACGAATTCGTGGAATTTACGAAATTTACAGCAAAACAAAAAACACGGAATCCAAGGAATTCACAAGATTCAAAGAATTTCCTGAATTCAAAGAATTTAAGAAATTCACAGAATTGAAGAAATTCAGAGAATTTAAGAAACTCACAGAATTTAGCAAATTCACAGAATTGAAGACGGAACTCACGGAATTTAAGTAATTCAAATAATTTACGGAATTTACGGAATTCAAAAAATTTAAAAAAATCACAGAATCCAAAGAATTCACGAGACTCAGAGAATTTACTGAATTCAAAGAATTTAAGAAATTTACAGAATTGAAGAAATTCAGAGAATTTAAGAAATTCACAGAATTTAATAGATTCCCAAAATTTAAGAAATTGAAAGAACTTAAGAAATTCACAGAATTTAAGAAATTCACAGAATTCAGGGAATTCACGGAATTCAGAGAACTCAATTAATTCACGGAATTCCAAAAATCAGTGAATTCACGTAACTTACAGATTTCACGGAATTCAAGGAATTTACGAAATTCATGGAATTCATACAAATAAGGTAATTCATGGAATTCACGCAATTTACGGAATTCATAGGATTCACGGAATTCAAACAATTCACTGCATTCAACTAAGTCGTGAAATTAAAGGAAATTGTGGAATTCATACAATACACGGAATTTAACAAGTTCACGAAATTCAAAGTGTCAATGCAACCCAATCAAATCACGAAATACAAAATTCATTTTTTTTGTAGAAGATTTATTTCTTTCGGGAAAAAATTCAACTTTTTTTTTTAATTCATTTTTTATTTGTACACGATTCGTCTCTTTAGTGGAAAATTTAATCAATTCGTTAAAAATTAATTTTGTATAGAAGATTTATCTCTTTGGGGGAAAATTCATCTATTTTCTTAAAAATTCATTTTTTTATGAAGATTCATCTCCTTGGTTAAAAATTTAACTAATTTGTTAAGAATTAGTTTTTTGGTAAAATATTCGTCTCTATTGTTAAAAATTTAACATATTTGCTCAAAATTAATTTTTTTAGAAGATCTATCTCTTTAGCGGAAAATTTAACTATTTTGGTAAAAATTAGTTTCTGTGTTACATCTTCCATCTCTGTATGCTAAAATTTAAATATTTTGTTAAAACTTAATTTTATCGTGGGAGAAGGTGTATCTCTCTGTTTAAAAGTTGAACTAGTTTTCCGAAAATTAACTTATTTGTGAAAAAATTCGTCTCCTTATTCCAAAATTAAATAAATTTGTTATATATTAATAATTGTTGTATAACAATTGGTGGTATAAAAAAATGTACTTTCTTTTTCGTAAATTCATATTTTCGTGGTAATAATTCAAATATTTGGTTAAAAATTAACTTTTTTGTTGTAATTTCATATTTATTGATAAAAAAAGCCTTTTTTTGGAAAAAATCAATCTGATATTCTTGATCATTCAATGATTTATATTTCTCGCTGAAAATTTAAATGAAAAATAAGAATTAATTTTCTTGCATAAAAAATCAATTTGTTAGTTGTAGAATTAAATATCTGTTATTATGATGGTAAATTTAGCTCTTTTTAAAATTGACTTTTTGGCTTAAAAATACAATAATTTGGGCGAGATTTTTTGCACAGAGAAAAAAATATTTTTTCGTTGAACACTACGATTTTTGGTTAAATTTGTCTTTTTAGTTTGAAATTTCATCGTTTTCGTTAGGCGTTTTTATCAAGTGGGGAAAATTGAATTATTTTCTTGAAAATTCAGCTGTTTTATTCAAATTTTTCCTTTTTCGTTTAGAATTTATCTTTTGAGGTTTAAAATTAAACTAATTTTCAGAAAATTGGCCTTTTTGTTTTAAAAACATCCAAATTTGGTTGAAATTTTTTTCTTGGCTGACTGAAAATTACTTTTGGTGGAGGATTTAAACATTTAATTGGAAGTTTACTTTTTCCGCGACGACTGAAAACCCCTAAAAACTAAAATTCCCGAAACTGTAAAATTCCCGAACTGGAAAATTCCTGAAAAATAAAATTGCCAAAAATAAAAACACCGAATTAGAAAATTCTGGAATAATAGATTTCGAGGTCAATAAAATGGCCCTAAAAATAAAAACGAAATATAAAATAAAAAGAAAAGTCTTGAATAATAAATATCCCGAATTAGATAATTCCTGAATAAGAAAATTCACGGCAGTTTATAATATTACTGAATTGGAAAGTTACCTTACAAATTGCCCTTATAACTTTTTAAAAACAAAATTTATATAAATTCTGAACCCTTTTTGTATTTTTTAAATATTACGCAGATTAAGAAAAATGCTTCACCCCGAAATATTTTATTTAAAATTATTTTTATTTAAAAATCAAACAATAATTTCAGAAATTTTGAAAATGACAAAATAATTTTAAAAAATTTTGCATCATTGTATATATAATCAATAAATCATATTTATAAAAAAATATTAATTGTTTAAATTCGGGAATTTTACACTAGGGAAACTTTCCAACTGGGATATTTTATAATTCGGCAATTTCCTGTAGGGAGATTTATTATTAGAATATTTTGCAATTTGCTAATATTATAAACTGTCGTGAATTTGATTAATTTTGGAATTTTCCAAATGGGGAATTTTATAATTCGGGAATGTTATTATTCGAGAATTTTCCAGTTCGGCATTTTATTTTTCAGAGATTTTATTATTGTTGAATTTTATTATTTGGGAATTTTTCAATTCGTTATTTTTCTTTTTCGGACCAATTCGTGAATTTTTTTATTTTCCAGTCGCCCCTTCTTGCTACAAAATTTATATTTTGGGGTTTATGGTATAAAAATCATATTTTTCGGGGCGAATATTTATTATTTAGAGGATTTATATTTTTTGGTTAAAAATTTGGTTATTTGCTCAAATTTCTTGACTATTTGATGAAAATTTAATCATTTTTTTAAAAGTTCCTCATTTTTGTTAAAAATTAATCATATATTCTTTGAAATTTATCTTATGCAATTTATCACAATTTCGTGAAAAATTTGATTTTATTAAAAATTCATATTTTCGGGTAGAAAATTTAACTGTTTTCTCAAATTCGACTTTTTGCTTTGAGAATCAAACAATATGATTCAAATGTTTTTCTTTTTTGAATGATAAATCTGGTATGGCGGGAAATTAGTCTGATAGAAATTTTGTCTTTTTGAACATCTCTATTTTTTTTCAATTATTAACAATTAAAAACTTGGAACGATTTTTGTTCAGATTTTTTAGCTCTGTATCAATTAGTCTTACAAATCAATATCCTTATATGAACTTACGCGGAATAGATTTAATTTTAGACAAATTAAAACAAAACTGACAAATTGAAATTTTTTCATTGCGCATTAAAAAATTCTGCTTTACCAAACTGAAGATTATCAAGTTTTTTTTATTTTAATATTATTCTCGAAAAAATTGACTTTTTTATTAAACAGAAACACTAATTTTGTTACGTTAATATATAAATACAGAAATTAAAAATTATCTTTGAAAATTATATAATTTTAATGAATCTAGAATTGTAAAATATTCACATTTCTATTTGAATCCACACATTTTATTAACAGAAATATATTAAATGTTATCTATACTATTTTAACTTCAGAAACTCAGATAATTTTATTACTAAGTAGGAATCAGATTAAAATTTGATAAAATTTGACTTGAGTACAGTTTAATTGTTTGAGTTCGGACATACTGCGTAATGTTCATGTACATTTTAAAAATCTGCCTCAGCAATAATAATACGATAATAATAATTTTAACTTTTACGAGGCCATTTTTTTTAATTAAAAAATTGTTGTTATAAATATTCTTGAATTATAATAAAACTTCATGCGAATAAAAATAATTCATTCTTGAAAAACGGTATTGCTTCAATCAATTGTAATATCACTTTTAATAGGGAATTTTTTACATTGAAGGGCAATTTGGAAAAGATTTTTAATTCTTATTAAAAACTAAGAAATATAAAACATCCCTTTTCTAATGAAATATTCTCTCAAATTTAAAACTTTAGCACACCAATTGTGAAAAAGTTATTTACGATATCTTTATAGCAAATTAAAACGAAATGTTACTAGCAACATTATATTTTTCTCACTTGGATAAGAGCAGAGGAATCTCTTCAAATCTGTAAAATTAATTTGAAAAAATTCAAATCTTTGGAAATTTTTATATTCTCTCAAATTTATACTCATTTTTAAAGCTCAAACGTAAAATATTATACAAAATGTGATGTCAGTTTGAAGTAATTTACTATATAAGTTATTTGCCTTGATACTGACTAATGAATTGTAAACATCTGGGAAGGATAAGTTTAAGGCCTACAATACATTAAATATTTTAGTCTCCAATTAGAAAAGATGAGGATTATTATTTTACCTTTCGTCTTATCCATGGCGGCGATCCTCAATTCTATTGGTGAATACAATTATAAAATAGATCTATAATTCTAAGCATATTTTTTAGCTCTCTGCAAATTACAATTACCCTGAAAACTGAAGAGTTAAGTAAATTAAACGTTTTTTTATTCTTTATCCAATGTCAATTTTATGAGAGACTAGGAAAACCAGCAGCAATTGGTAAATATTAACCGATTCAGCTAAAATTCGATGGTATAATTTAAGACAAATTGAATCCACTATATCTTGTTACAGGGATGAGTTCGCAAACTTCAAACCCTTTTCCTGAAGATCCTAGTGCCGGAACTAGTTCTCCTCTGGACAGACCGCAATCTCCGGTCAGGCATCCTCCTGCCAGGCATTCTTCTTCACGCATACTTGGATACTCTATTCAACAACTTGAATTCATTCGACTTATTCCTAACAGTAATCCGAACCAGCAATTAGAAATTCGAAGACACAGCTTTCCTCGCTACATACCAATTTATTTGAGAGGTGAATTCAATGCCCTTATGCGAGTGCCAACCGAAGAACAACTTGTACTATCAACGTCCGGTGGTGACATCTATGCAATATTTGACAGAAATAATACAATTCTCCGTGGGATATATAAAGTAATTGGATATGGTTTTCAAAAACGGGCAAAAGTAAACATGAACAGCGGCCTAGTTAAAGAAATGACGCCAGAAGAAATAAGGGAAAGTCCATTAGGAACCCGTTCACGAATCTCACAAGCTTTTAGAGTAGTTATTATAAACCACGATACTCCACGTCTGATTAGATTTCCAATTTTAAACTGATTTTAAAGTTAGACCCTGAGCTATTTTATGTTGCCTAATATCTCACCTGTAAGTCCTGGAATGACAAAAAAGAATGTACGACGTTGTCCCATTAATAGCTGCACATGGTAAGTTTTCTCAAAAGGGCAAATTGGCCATCATGAAACTTTCATTCCGTAAGAAGTGCTCCATTTGAGTTCGAAATCCTCAAAACATCGACATCTGCCGGATATTCTCGCGTATCCAAAAAGGGACTTCCGAATTTTCCTTATTGTGCATTTCCTAGCGATTTGCTTTTTTTGGCTTTATCAGAAAAGACCCAAACGTACTAGTCGACCCGAATTTACATGTGAACCTTGATGACTTCCACCGTAGGTGCCAAATGGTGTTATAAACTGGAACTTGAAATTAAGAACGGTTTCGGATATGTCTCGGAACCAGCTTCATCCTAACCGAATAAATCTAATTCGCAAGAATTGAGGCCCTTTAGCTTATTTGGGACGCTTAACTTGGGAAGCCTCACTTACTCAACACAACACGGAACCACCGGCTTTCGATTCTCAGAAGGGCATGAATCCGGGCTCCTTCAATCCAAGTTCCATTCCACTTAGAACTTCAGACTTCACTTGGCGTTAAGCCCTCTTGGGCTTTGAACTTTGAACTTTTTTTCTCGTATTCTACTGAGACTCATTTAATTCTCCTCAAATCTATATATATCACTAGTTTTTAAGTTTGGGTTGAATAAATGAATTGTTGAAATGAACAACAAATTTTTTGTTATCACCCCTAGTTTCTCACTTTCTTTTCAAACCCTCCCATATCTCCCCCACCTACAAAGCATTTCTTCCCTACCTGCTCTTGATATTTCTCTATCGACACTCCTGTCTAGTTCATCCTCTACCCCGTCGATAGTTTCCCCCCACCTTTCATTCCACCGCTCCCGTCCCTTATCCACAACCCTTATAGTTGATGGTCTGATTCTACCCTCCATTTTGATGCGAAGAGTGCGAGTTTCGTCTCCAGTTACTATAACATTCGCCACCGTCCAACCTCTTTCCTCCACCAAGTCCCACAGAATCTCTCCCTCTTTATTTATTATCTTATTCTTCGATTTCCTTTCGAAGCTCTCTCTTTCCCTGTAAAGGCTCGACTCCCTACCCATTTTTGCATTAAAGCTTTCTCCTCCTAGAACCATCATACACTTCTCAATTTCAGCTAGCAAGTCGTACACTCTAGTTTTACTCCTTGCCATCCCATCCACAAACGTACACGTTACCCCTCCTATATTTATTGTTCTCATTTCCAAACCAACCTTTGTCTTAATAAACCTGTTCCTCTAAATAATCCTAACCTCCTTTATAATTCCCCCATTAGTCCTTGCTTTCTTTTTCACTCTGACCACCTCCTGGAGCCTACATCTCAACCCCTTGGTAGCTTCTGTTCTATTTTATCCAATTCCTTACACTCTACCTACTTTTCTACCAGGTCCACACCATCAAGTTCCTGGATATACTCCCAGAAATATTCATCATTCTTTTATACCTATACTACGTTCGAGTACAACAACCTTACTACTCCTCCACCTTCCTTTACCCCCCACCTTCTACTTCCTACGAAACAAATTCCGCTACACTTCCTTCAGCCCCTCTTTATCCTCATCCATCACACACATTTTCTCATCTATTTTTGTTTTCTGATACCCCATATTCGCATGTCATTTTGTTAGGAGAAAACGCGTTGTGTGCTTGTCGCCTACACGGGCTAATTTTGAAGTGTACATTCATTTGGAAAGACTCCTTTTGGCTGGTTTTAGTTTGAGAAATATTC
Source organism: Acraspis erinacei (assembly GCA_035041075.1). Classification (NCBI taxonomy): domain Eukaryota; kingdom Metazoa; phylum Arthropoda; class Insecta; order Hymenoptera; family Cynipidae; genus Acraspis; species Acraspis erinacei. The sequence goes on along the minus strand of JAWWLR010000092.1, from coordinate 3,517,223 downwards.
CGAAACAAACAAAGCACGAAATAAAAAGATAACCGGAAATCGTGTAATGAAAAATATATGGTTCAGGGAGTTCGGCAGTAGTTTTGCTTATAGGAACTGTTGGAAAACACACATTATTAAAGATTTTTCTAAATTAAATAATTCTGTGATACTTTTTATCATTGCAAGTACCGAAAACACTGTCAGACATCAGAATTGATTTGTAAAACATTTCTTACATTGTTCGTCATTTTTATCATTTGTTGAACTATGATACGCTTACTTCTTTAACGGGTTGACTGGTAATATATCATATATGTACAAAAAAAGTCGTGCCAATTCTGGCAATGTATCATATATGTACAAATGTGAATAACTTTCTTTATTTGCAACCGATTCTCTTGAAATTTTGTATACGACCATTTTTTGCGGTTCTCTATCCGACTAAAGCATTAGAATTATAAAAATTAGAAATGGCTGCTTCAAAATGGCCTCGTATCAAATTTTGAGAAATATACGCAATTGAATAAAAAATTTAACCTTATTCCTAAACCAAAGACCAGCAACCATCGTCAAAAAATTTATAAACTAACGAGTAATATTGGGACCAAAAAAAATTATGTTTGTCAGACCAAGGTTTTAGTAGATTTTAATTTTCAATCCTTCTTTTCACTTTTTTCACTTCTTTTTTTTTAGTTTCAGCTACATGAAATTTAAATACGGGAATCGAATCAGCGACCTCGAAAACACCCAGAATGGAATCTTTAAGAAAAAAATTGTTGGAAGAATGCTAATTTCACCCTCAATCCCTAGTCTCAAACCTTAACAAAAATTGAAAAATCTACCACCGTAGAAAACTGTAAAAAAGCGAACCAGTCAACCGGTGAAAATTAAACAATTTTTTAATATTTCGCTCTGAGTAATTGTAATTTATGTTTCCAAAAAACTTTGATTTTCAGTTAATTAAAATGTCGATTTCTTCTATCAAAGGTAACGATTAGATTCCTTTTTGTGATCAGAATAGCGGTTATCATTTAATTTCGGTGAACTAATTTATTTTCCTTTCTTGTTATTGTTTTTCATTTGCACTCGTTTGTTCCGTTTTTACTCGGAGAATCAGAATGTTGCATTTTTGCTCTGAAAATTTTTTTTTCGTTTTTACTCGGAAGATTTGTTTGTTCCCCTTCTCCTCTGAAAAATGTATGTTCTATTTTTACTTGCAAACTATATATGAAAAAAGCAACAAAATAAAAAGTTATCACTCATGAAAAGCATACTCGGCAATATTTTCTGTGAAGCGAAATATTTTGTCATCGAAATATGATTGTAAATTACGTATCAGGAGCTTCGACCACTGTACAAAAGATGGCGTGATATTTTCAATATTAGTTTTAAAACTCGGTTTTCCCAAATAGCTATGGTCTCCCCTATACATTTTTATAACGTAAGATTTTCAAATCCCCCTCCCCTCACTCATAAATCGGAGTAATATTTAACTAAACACATCCATTCCAAAAATCGTTTAACAGTTGCACAGAAAAAAACTTGAATTAAAGCAACTTTTCCCTTGGATATTCGTTATGCATTAATGTCATATTGGATATACACGTTGATTCTTCAGAAAAATTGTATTAACCCATAGAAACTTTTTAGTTGATTTAACCGAATACTGCGTCTGTCAAAATAATTGTTTAGCAGAGCCAAACAATTTTGTTAGCTCAGCCAAATATTTTTTTCTCGTATGATAACCATAATCCATAGATGAACCAGGAGGAATTCTTTAATTCAAATAATTATTGGCTTTTCAAAAAAATCGATAAAATATTTGTATTCTTCGAGCGATTGTTATGTAATAAACTATAGTTACGTGAAGCTAAAATTTCTTGTAAAAATCAAGAAGAATAAGTATACACAGTTCATTCAAACAGTTCCTGGACTGATTTTTTTCTAAGCGTACTTAATGCGATACAGTTTAGTCTCGGCATTGAATAATTACTCTGGTTCATTCTGAGTACAAAGAACTTTGGTTCATCGCAAATCACTTCAGTCGCTTGAGTGCAGATTACGTTTTAAGTTATTAAGATTTTTTAGTTTGTCACAATTTGTGTCATGAAGAAAAGAACCGCTCTGAAGTTTCGATTCAAACTGGGTAAAAGTGCTTCAAAAACGTATACTTTGTTATAAAGAAGACCCGAGAGAAAAGTGTCCCATCTCAAGCGTCGCGGATTGAACGTCGAATATGTGCGTCTACTCCTTGCAAACAATCGTCAACTGAATATTGAAATGTTATCACAAGAAATTCAAACTTAAGCCATAGTGCATGACAGTATAGACCTAAGAAAAGTGTGCGCGATGATCGTAGCCCATTTTCTGACACAAGAGAAGAAAGTGAAGCTTGATTTTCCGGCAAGAAATTTCGTTTAATAGGCTGATGACAGTCTTACTTTGAATAAGAGAATTGTAACGTACTACACTTTTCTGCACTTCGCGTGCCTATTTTGAAACAAAAATTAATTGCGGCTCTTTGTTTCATCGTTCTTAAATTATGACCAACTAAAAAATCTCAATAATTTCAAACGTAAATTCCAAACAAATGACTGAGGTGATTGCCATAAACCAAAGTGCTTTAGAATCAGAATGAAGAACCGTAAGTACTCCACGCAAAGTATAAACCGAATCGCCTTAAGCACTTGCAGAACAAAATCAGACCTGGAATTGTCTATTTTTCCCCTAAACTTCTTTATCATTAAATCAGAGAATACCGTTTTCTTGCTTCCTAGGGCTTCTTCTTACTTCTGTCTTCTAATCCGCTTCGGCCAACATATCAAGCGAGGTGTTGTTCTGGATGTGGATTCTTAAGGCTTCCTCACTGGGCTGTCTGTCGGTACGCTGCCTCATATCATTTTCCACATAAGATGGTAAATCCGTACTTTATCCTCCTTTGCGGCGCAGATGTGGCAATGTGGCGGACTGGTGCACAACGCAGCTTCATTCACCTCGACGCCACGTTCCCGCAACAGCTCGTTGTCCTATCTGGACAAGTACAACTGACTGCCAGATGGTCTTAGCGTAGGTTTCGTTTTATTCCGGACCCTGAAGGAGATCCGGCCGGTCTTGATGTAGGCCACCCACAGAATTTCCCAGGCTGAATCTACTTTGACTATGTTGAAGGCTCTCTTTGTTCCCTAAATGGAGTTCTTAGCATTGAAACCCTAGCGTTAAACGGCGAGTCTGCTGATAGTTCTGATTTTGTTTTCCTCTTTCGTTATGAGTTTTACCTTTTCTATTGTCCCTCAAACCTTCTTTATTATTCTCAGGATTATTATTATTCCTGTTACTGTTATTTATCTTTTGTTCAGTTTTTTCCTCAATTTTAGGTTCTTTTATTTGTAAAACTTAACCTCTAATAATAATCATAATCATTTCGTTTTATACACATCTTATATTCGATTCTTAGGTTTTCGTAAATTTTCCTCAATTGCCATTTGCGGCTTTTTATAGGGTATAACATTGTAAACATTTTTATAATCTCTATCAGATATTAGAGAATGTTTTGTGTTGTTTTTATTATCCGATAACGTTTTCCAACAGCTTTTATTCATTGAATACCAATTTCTAGCATCATCGATTAATAACGCGTCTATATTTTCCAGAATATCCCGATCATTGGTTTTACAACCCCTTTGAAATATTTTTAGTGCTTTAAGAAAATGCACGGGACTATCGTATTTATTATTTCGGAATTTGATAGGCTCGTTGCTCTTAATTTGAAACGGCGTTTGCATAGTGTCGAAAGGAAAATAGATTTCGGGGATTATTTAACTATTTTTGTAATTATATGATTCGTAATCTGTATCTGAGTTATTAACGAGTATTTGTAAACGCCTCTTTGACCTGTTATTTGTTGTCGAGAGTACTTGTTCTGTTTGGAATCTGCTACGGTGTTTAATGTTATTTTTAGGAATTTGATGAAGTTCTTGTCAATTTTCCCCTTAAATTAAATTGAACAGATTGTATGTTATGAGATTTTTTTCTATTTTTCCTGATCTTTGTTTCTATTATTTTCTTTCCGTGTTGAAAGGAGCTATAAATTCCTTAAACTGGATTCGTTAAAGGTTTGGTGGCGGTTTTCCGACCTATTTCTATTTTTTGTGGGAAAGCTTTCGTTTGTTCCTTTTCTTCGGTTATGGCTTTCTGTAGGCCCTCTTAAAGTGGGTAAATTTTTATTATCCCAGAAAAAGGTATTCTTTTTTTGGGTCTACAGTTTTGTAAAGATTTTGAATAAAGTCATGAAGTGAGGCATACAAATAAGGAACTATTTTATATTTTAGTTTTACATTTATTACAAACCGAAATGATATTCTGGACGAAATTAGTCTACAAATACTGTTATAAAATTCTTGGAGATTGGCCGACACCTGCCTAAGGGACAGTCCCTGGCTTCTGCTCTAGTCATTTCTGTGACCTTGCTGCTGCTGATATTTATTTTCACTCTTTTTCCACTATCACGTCCAGACCGAAGTTTTATTGTATAGATACCACGAAGTCGTCTATTATTAGGATCCACTATTGCGAAGATGTCACCATTAGATGTTGATAATACAGTTTGTTCTTCTGTTGGTATGGGCACAATAGCTTGAAGTTCTCCTTTTATATGAATTTGTTTATTACGAAGAAATGTGTATCGTCGAATTTCGAATCGTTGGTTCGGATTCGTGTTGGGAATCAGCTGAACAAGTCTAAGTTGTTCCGGTTTAAGTCCAATTATGCCGAAAGAAAATTCTTCCCTTGTACCAGGTGACCTGGACCTGGTACGTAGAGGAGGTTCAGCAGTAGACGAAGGTCTGACCGAAAAATGAGATCCGGCAGGAGAATACCTTACTGGAGAACCCGGTGGAAGGGGTATGACAGGAGCAGAAAACCTCGCGGGAGAACCCAGAGAATTATGTTCTGCAGGAAAAACAGACTCTATAGGAGATTGATGTGTGCTAGAAGAAGTAGAACGTCCGCAAACAGGAACCCCAGAAATGGGGGCGCCATTAGGTAAGCAGTCGAATTGTGAACTAAACGCTGCAACAAAAAAAAACAAAGAATAATTTTTGTTCACAATTCTCTTGCGGCATATTTTTCCATATTTCAATTGTCCCTCTTGACACGAAGGAATTTTCGGATCATCAACGGGTCAAATCCTCAACTCTTTTTCATGCGGAAAACTACCTAGACTCCGAATCAACCGAAATAACGAATGGAATAAATATCACTATTGGAAATAGTGATAGAAGAAGAAAAGCAAAAATGATTTTTTTTTACAAAAATAAAAAAGAGGAAAGGAAAATCAGAAGGAAATCAACAGAATCCCCTTTTTTCACTCTTTTTATTTGTTTCGTCTTTTTCATTTTCATCATTATTAAATCACAATAAAAAAACATTTGTAAAAAATAAACGCCAACGTTTCGGCAATCATACAGCACATTTATCTAGGCAAAAACAGTGAACAGGTAGGAACAGCAAGGGAAACACAATGCTCTCTCCCTGATACGTGATATTCAAGTAAGGGTCAAAAGGTAAACTCACTATAAACATAGTAACCCCTTTTATTTTTTAAGTAAGCATTTCCATAAATCTTCTCTTTCTCTATTATTGTCACTATCTAAAATTTCAACATTATTCCAATCAAGATCATAGTCAACAGCAATAAATTCCTTTTGTATGTCTGGCAATAACACTCTTGTAAGAGCGCCCAAAACCAACCTCACTTTTGGGTTCCTCTATCCTAGTGATCTTCTAGATAACACCACCCTTTTCGAATCTATGTAGAGCATCCTTGTAAAAAGCTATTATTGAATCTATTTTAAACGGTATACGAAAAAAAGGGTGAATCCGAAAATTTGTCAACATAAATTCAATAATTATAGATTTAATGCTTTCACGATGATTCATTTTGATTAAAAGGGATATTTTGGGTTCCAATCGTGTACAAAAAACTTTGGATTTTGTCGAAGATTCGTGGACATTGCAGTTCACTTCTTCAGGGCTGACCTAAAACGGAGATATCAGGATATCAGGGAGGACGGAAACCCAAATGGTATTGGTGTTGTATCAATTGTCCCTACTGGTGTTATTTGGGTGTTTTAAGACTTCGTTAAAAAGTTTATGTATTGTTTCGATATGATGTTCAGCTAGTGCTGATTGCGTGAAATGTTTTAGCCAGACTTTACTCTCATGTTCCTTTATAGGTTGGCTCACGCTCTCCTGGTTCCTCGATTATAGACTTTCGCATAAGAAAAAGCGATTTTATATACTCCCGGATCATTCAGGGTGGTTTAAATATGGTTTGAATGTTATCTTTCTTGAGAACTCACTTGTTTTTTAAAATTGTATTATCTTATTGCTTTATCAATTTGTTTGTGTAATCGATCTGTATTAGAATTTGTTTAATGCTTTCTGTAAACTTCATGTCCTACCTAATTTGTTATAAGATCTTTTGTAAACTAATACGCCCCAGGAAGGCAATTTTCCATTTTTTTCAATTTCCATGGGGAACTGGATATTAGGAATTAATTGATTGATGAAGTCGAAAAACTTATTTGATTCATCTATTCCGTATTGCCAGATCAAGAAGATGTCGTGAACGTAACGGAACCAGATTTCCGGTTTAAGCTTGGATTGGCTAAAGATATCAATTTCGAGATGTTCCATAGAGACGTTGGCGATTTCAGGTGAGATTGGGGATTCAGGGAGACAGTGTACTATCAAAGATATGAGCTCGGAGGGGATGTTTGTAAAAGATTGAATAATATCAATTGTATCAGAGATTGGTAATTTCGTAAAGAGAGATACTATGTCGAAACTCACTATGATGTCTTCGGGTTGAATGTGAATCTGTTGTATCTTTTTGATAACATCAAATGATTTTTTGGCGTGAGTGATAGAGTTTACTGTAAAAGGATATAGTTCTGTGGCGAGGAAGCGTGCTAGATTGTAAGTTTTTGTGGATTTTGGGGAGCCCGTAAAATCTTGGAGAGATGGGATTAGTAGGTATCAATTCAGAAATTGTTTAGCTGTCAAGTTTCGATTCCTTGAGAAGGGTTTTTGTTTTACTAACTATTATTTTTGTGGGGCCCTTTTTAAGTTGTTTGTATGTGTCGTTAGTGAGAAGGTACCTGATTTTGTTGTTATCGTCTTCTTTATTCATTATTACTGTTGTCTTGCCTTTGTCTGCGGGTAATATTAGAATGTCTTTGTTCCAATTAAGTTCTTTAATTGCGATTTTTCTTGTTTTGTTAAGTTTGGGGAGGGATCCTTAGCTTGGCGTAAAATATTGGCAAATTTATGTCTTTTAGATAAGGGTGAAATCATTTCATTGCTGAGCGGATGGTCAGAGATGTACTTTACTGCGTCAGTTAGTGGTGTTTGCCTTACTGGAAGTAATTTTTCAAATTTTATTTTTGTTTTTGAGTTTGAAGACGTTGGGATTAGTCGAATGATATGCGTTCCAATGTAAAACAAATGTTAAATCTGACGGTGTTTGGTAGTAAAGAGTGAAGTTTTAATAGTGTTGTGTAGGTAGTGTGTAAGACAAATTTGCTGTGTTATTTGCTTGAGAAGCAAACTTGTTTTCTGCAAAATTGATTTGGATTTTGATGTTGCCAAATTATTTTTCAATTGTAAGAATTTTGGGACGATTTTGTGGTCCATTAATGGTTTAAAAAAAAACGAAGGATGTTAATAGCTTGCCTTGAGAAGTTCTGAACTTACTAAAGGTGTTGGTTTTAGCAAGAATACTCTCCCCGTACTCTCCCCAGCAATTTTTACTATTGTATTTCGAAGTTGTGATGCAGTATTTGAGACTCAAATTAAATTTTTCTTCTAAAAATTTAGTGGGAGTATTAATAGTCAAAAAAACTATTCTCAAAGGACAGCCATCTTTGTGAATCTTTTTCAAACCATGACATCTGGCAAGACTGTGTCTTCAGTATTAAGATCAGTCCATCTTGTATATTTTCCTAAAAGTCCTTTCTTTCTCTAATTTGCAACCACCTTGAAAGTGTCTCTCTTTAATTGTTATAACGGATTTTTATTTAATAAATCAAAATTATCATGATTGGAAAGTAAATTCTCTGATCAACAAAGCTCTTGGACAAATGTAACACCTTATTTCGGAAATCTTGTTGATCTAATATCGGAATTTTGTGTATACTTGATTCGAAATCTTTGACTAGTTTCTTAATTTGTTTCGAACTACCTTTTATCACACGGTTACTAAAGCCTTGACTGAATCTGAAAAAAAAACGGTAGCAGAGTCAGGAATTTATATTTCTGGAAAATTTACAAACCAAGGATCCTTATCTTTTTCCTTAATGAATCTGTGCAAATCTAAATTTTGCCAGTGCCCACTAGTTTGCTGATCAATTAAAGTAGAAATTTTGTTCACGTGTATTTTATCTTTGCTTAAAAACTCTTGATCCAGGAAAATCTGACAGTTTCGAGATTCTAAGGCATAGGGTTTGATACCAATTTAGCCAAAAAGTAAAGTGCAAAGGACCCCACACCAAATGTACAGTAAAATGGCCACCGGTGAAAAATTCTAAAAATTTTTTTTTTTTGTATTTTCGAACCTGCAAAG
>JAWWLR010000092.1:3469911-3480129 GCA_035041075.1 Acraspis erinacei | reverse complement strand
AAAGTCCCGACACTGTCCAATTCCCGAATTGGCAAATTCCCGAATAATAAAATTGCCGAATTGGAAAATTCCAGAATATTAAAGTTCGCGAATAATGATCGCGAATTATAGAGTTCTCGAATTGGAAAATTCCCGGAAAAAAATTCACGACACCTTATAATATTACCAAATTGGAAAATTTCCGAATAATATTATTCCCCGGGGGGGTGGGGGGCTGAAAAATATCGAAAAATAAAATTCCCGACAGTGTCAAATTCCCGAATTGGAAAATTCCCGAATAATGAAAATTCCCAAATGATAAAATTCACGACAGTATATAATATCAGCGAATAATAAAATTCCCGGAAATTAATAATATTACGGAATTGGCAAATTCCCGAATAATAAAAATCCCGATAGAAAATTGTCGAATAATAAAATATTCAAATTTGAAAATTTCCGAATTTAAACAATTACAATTTTTTATAAATATGTTTTGTTCATTACAAATACAATAATTAATTTTTTTTAATTATTTGTAATGTTTAAAATTTCTAAAATTATTGTCTGAATTAAAAATAATAATAATTATTATAAAGTATTTCTGGATGAAGCCTTTTTTTCATGCGCATAGTATTTAATAAAATAAAAAAACCGTTCGCAAAAATCGAATTTTAAATTTACATATATTTTTTAGAAAAGCCCTATAAGGTAGGATGAAATCAAAGGATAATTTTGTTGGTTTCTTGGGTCAAATGTTTAATTGTTTAAATTCCGGAATTTTATTATTGGGGAATTTTCCAATTCGGTAATGCTATAAATTGTCGTGAATTTTATTATTTGGGAATTTTCCAATTCGGGAATTATATTATTTTTATTAGAAAATTTTATTATTCTCGAATTTTTTAATTCGGTATTTTTAATTTTGGGCAATTTTATTATTGGCGAATTTTAATATTCGGTAATTTTATTTTTTGACAATTTTATTATTCGCGAATTTTATTATTGTGGATTTTCGAATTCGGGAATTTTGTTTTTCGGGATTTTTCAGTCTTCCCAAAAAGTTATTGATAGATTTTTTCTTAGATTGATTTAATTTGAATGAAGAAAATACTGATTAATCCGCGATATAGGGTAAGATAAGCAACAAAAAAAAGAATTTTCTTCAATTTTCTTATAAAAAGAAGCAAGTGAACAAAAATTTTAAAAAATGCTTTAACTAATTAACAAATGTGTTAAACAATAATTATTATTCTTGAAATTACTTAACGTTGTCATTCATCCCAAAAGGCCCTTTTCGAAGACATTTCTAAATTAAATTTTGGGTAATTTATTTTCAGTTTCCATGAATTAACTGTATTATTACCATAGATTAAAAAAAATTAATAAATTCCCTGAAATTTATAAAAACGTTTAAAATTGAATTTTCGGTAATTTATGGTAAAAATTTAATTTAATTTATGGTATAAGGGGTAATTCACAAAATACTTGATACATTTAGGGGTGTGTGGGGGACTGTCAAAGTATCATTTTCCATGTTAAGACCAATGGAAAAAGTATAACGAAGGGGGGGTGGGTCAAAAATTCCTGAAAATTGTATCAAGTATTTTGTGAATGGCCCCTAAATTGACCTTTGCTAGTCAGAATGGATGTCAAAATTTGGATGTAATTTTGTATTTTTGTATTGATAAATTACCTCTAATATTACCAAAAATTAACAAAAAATGTCCGGAAATTTATTAAAATATCTAAAATTTAATTTTGGGTAATTTATGGTAATTTACGATAGATTACCTGTAATATTACCATAAATTACCAACGAATTTACCATATTGCCGGGAATTTATGAAAATGTTTAAGTTCAATTTTGGGTAATTTATGGCAAGTAGCCATAACTTACTTGTAATGTTATTGTAAATTACCAAAAAATGTCATGAAATTTATAAAAATATTTAGAATGGAATTTTGCTTAGTTTATGGTAATTTACCGTACTTTCCTGTCAAAATACCACAAATGACCGAAAATTTCCGAGAAATTGCAGACATTTTTAAGTTAAATTTTGGGCAATTTATGGCAATTTTCCATAGATTATCTGTAATATTAACATAATATAAAAAAAATATATATAAATTTCCGGAATTTATAAAAATGTTTTAAGTTGAATCTTGGGTAATTTATGGTAATTTACCACATTTAATTGGACAATTACCATAAGTGACTTAAAATTGCGATAAATTACCCAATTTTTTTATACATTCCTGGAAATTTATAAAAATGTTTAAAGTTTAATTTTGGTAATTTATGGTGAGTAGTCATAAATAACCTGTAATAATATCGTAAATCACCAAAAAAGGGCATATTTTGAAAAATTACATGAAATTTATAAAAATATTTAAAATGGAATTTTGGTTAGCTTATGGTAATTTACCATACTTACCTGTAAAAATACCGTAAATGACTGAAAATTTCAATAGATTAATGAAAATTTATAGAAATTTTTAAGATAAATTTTGGGTAATTTATGATAATTGTCCATACATTACCTGTAATATTAACATAAATAACGAAAAAAATTCATAAAATTTAAAATTGAATCTTGGGTAATTTATGGTAATTTACCATATGCAACTGTAAAATTACTATAAATTACAGAAAAATTTCAGGAAATATATGAAAATGTTTGAAATTGACTTTTGGGTATTTCATGGTAATTTACAATATTTACCTGTACAATTACCATAAATGACCGAAAATTGCGATAAATTACCAAATTTTTTATACATTTCTGGAAATTTATAAAAATGTTTAAAGTTCAATTTTGGCTAATGAGTGAGTTGCCATAAATAACCTGTAATATTTTTGTATGTTATCAAAAAATGACATGGGAATCCTCAAAATGTTTAAAATTGAATTCTGGGTAATTCATGGTAAGTTACCTTATTTCCCTGTAAAATTACTATAATTGGGAGCAAATATTCATTTCTACACGCTAAAAATTATAAATTTCTGGAAATTTATAACAATATTTAAAATTTAATTATGGGTAATTTATGGTAAGTTCCCTTATTTCCCCGTAAAATTACTATAATTGAGAGAAAATTTCAATTTCTACACGCTAAAAATCCTAAATTTCTGGAAATTTATAAAAATGTTTAAAATTGCATTTTTGGCAGTTCTTTGTAATTTACCGCATTTCCCTGTAAAATTACCATAAAAGACCTGAAATTGCGATAGATTACCCAAAAAATTAACAAATTTCCGGGAATTTATAAAAGAAATATAATTCAATTTTTGGAAAAATTATGGTCACTTTCCACAAATTACCTGTAATATTTACATAAATTACCAAACATTTTATTATAAATTTCCAGGAATTTATTAAAATATTTGAGATTGAATCTTGGATAACTTATGGTAATTTACCATATTTAAGTCTAAAAATACTATAAATTGTGGCCAAATCCGATAAATTACTAAAAAAATGTCAGCCCGGAATTTTTTTTTATATCTTTAAAATTGAATTTTTGGAAAAATTATGGCAAGGTACCGCATTTACGTGTAAAATCACCATAAATGAGCGAAATTTTTTTTGCATTTTTAAGTTCAATTTTGGGAAATTTACGGTAAGTTATCATAGTTTAGCTGTAATATTACTATAAATTACCTAAAAATTTCATAAACTTCCGAAGATGAAAAAAAAGTTAAATTTTGGGTGATTTAGGGTAATGTACCATATTCATCAGTAACATTACCACACCTGACATAAAATTTCCATAAATTTCCGGAAAATATGGGCTGAAATTATGAAACATTTTCGAGAAATGTCTGAAATCATCCATTTGTTATACAAAACATTGTATGTGCCTACAACTCGTTCTGATAAGTGTTCGAACAATTAAAAATTGGTTTGGAAATACTTGGAAACTTGTGAGCTAACGAATAAAAAAAAACTAATTTAGACTTTAATTTACAAAAAAAACTAGTAACCGCTTAATGTTAATAAAATTAAAAAAATATGCAAAATTTATTTTCCTTGGAAACAAAAAAATTGTAGGGGGAGGGGCTCGCTCCCAAAGATTGACTAAAAAATTGGACTAAAGTAGTTACTAAAACTTGGAAAGGAAACGGCAGTACAAATTTCGAGGTTCTTTTTCAAAATTCCAGGACTTTTCCAAATTATTCAGTCTGTGGCCACCTAATCAAATTAAGAAAGTAAACTGTAAAGTAGTTCAAGATAATAATAAAAAACAAAGGATATCCAGAAGCTTAGCAATTTGAAAAAAAGAAGTTAAAAAAATCAAAAATAAAATTATGTGAATGATTGTTCGAGCAGCGCAGCGAAACGAATCAGCATGCTGAATGAGGTGACTGTACAGAGGGCTGAGTTCGTATATTTCATTTTAAATTTCATGGAGAGGCAGCGAGTAGCTTGCGCATAATTTATAATCATTCCTTGACAGGTCCAGGACGATCCTGATTCCCAGAAGGGCCCCTGAGTTGAGTAGAAATTAAGCGAGAACGGGAGTGTAAATCCAGTGTTCAGTGGACGACAAAGAGCCAACGCGAGAATGGTCTCGCAAATGATTCGCGGAAAAGGCAAGTAAATTTGGCTGAACCCTCCACACCCGCCAAAGAGGGCAGACGAAAAAGAATTACGCACGGATGAGTTATTGCACCCGAGAGCAACGAGCCCAGTCCTGATAGCGGACCCCGCAAGCCCCGCAAACCAGTCTCCAGACATTAAAAGGGACCAATAGCGCCCTTCCTTTAATTTTATCTCCAAATATCCTTCTTATGAAAAGAGGTAACAAGGCACTGGTAAGGATAATTTTTTGTAGAAATTACACATTTTTTAAGAGCTGTGACATTATTAAAGACGTAGTTTTGGATGATTGATGAATTATTATTTGAAAAGTATAATTAAACGATTTATTAGATCAGCGAAACAGAAATAAGCTTTTTAAAATTATTTTTAAAAAAACATTTAAAGTTTTTAGGTTTTTAACTTATTAAATAAAACTGTTATTGATTCTGCTATGTGTAAAAGCAGAAATCTTACAATTTTTATAATATTCTTTATTTTCAGACAATTTTTAGTTCGTACACTTTCAAATTTCCCGCCCTGTGAAGCACCTTCTACGCCTGGCGTCTGCTTAGAAACTCAGTAATTTTCAGTTTCACACCTCGGACGAGAATGCACGTTGCACTCACGTCGCGTCATTTCTTTGAAGTTCGCAAATAAAATCGAGATCCATAATTACAATCAACGTTATTTCAGTAATTAGTTTGAAAACACCACTTAGTGCGCAGAGAATTATTATTATTAATTAAACTACTGTTGTGTATTCATTTGTTCCTTTCTTTCTTTCTAACCTAAAATCACCACGTGGTTTCGAAAATGGAAAAAGTGCTTGGAGATCAGTAATTGAAATTCTACTTCAATTTCCTCGCCATAATTTAACTTCAAATCGTTTTCATAATGTTTGCAATATAGGGAAATGAGTAGCTGAATTCAGTTTTCAAAATTATATGTATATACATTTTAATTAAAGTAATTATTAAATGATTTTATGTTCTTTACGCATTAATTAATTATTAATATATTCTGCTAAAATTTATGTTTTTTTAAAATTAGTTTAAATCTTATAATTAGTTAAAGTTAAACAAAGACAGGTTCAAATTGCAAAAATATTAAAAGTGAAAATTATTTAAACGTTTTAATGATTCTTTCAATGATTTTTTCACAATATTAAATTACATAAAGATTGAATTGTAATTTCTTTCAATTAAGTAAGATAATTTATATCATTTGTATTATTTCTATCTTTATTTTTCCTGGAATAATATAAATTTTTTGATAAATAACACAAATTTTCAGCAAAATGTACAATAAAAATTATTTGAATGATTCACTGAAAATAATTCTTTAATGCTTTTTATGTAAAAAAATGATTAATTACTTATTAGCTGAATAATTTTTTTACAATATTAAATAATATAAAGATTTAATTTTAATTTTTTTGATTAAGTAGCATAAATAGGTTATTCATTTTAAGGTTATGTAATTGAATGTTACCTTTGATTTTTATAATGAAAGTTTAGTTATATTTAAAATACTCGTTCTCCAATTACATTATTTTTAAACTGATAAAAATCATTGTTTAATGCTTTTAATTTCATTAATTAATTATCCGCTGAATATGTTTGTTTACAATATTCAATTGCCTACAGATTGAACTTTAATTTTTTTTAAATTGAGTAACATAAATTTTTCAACTTTTCTGAAATTAGTTGACAATTTTAATAAAAACTCTAATTTTTATAAAAACATAAAGTAGAAATGACGTACAATTTAATTAAAAATCGGGAATTTACTACTGTTCGTGGCGAAAAAAAAGTTCTTATTATTTAAATAATTTTGGTCAATTTAGAAAATAGACTTCTACGTTATCGACAGTATGAGGGAAAATACTTATCGTTTTTATTTTAGCGGGAATTTTTAAAAGAATTTAAATTGCAATATAGAAGAAATGAGTTTAAAAATTCCAATCCAAGTCGAAATTCGTTACAATTGAAAAGTTCCTTCTTCCAAATTTAAAAAAGAGAAAAAGTCAAGTATTTTTTGTATATAAGTAGTATTTCGAAGAGAAAATATTTCTGTATTATAATATAATGTTTTTTTTTAAATTCCGTTTTTTCTGTTGAAATCTTTTTTTAGTTAAAAATTCAACTGTTTAAATGAAAATTTGTCTCCTTTGATTCAAAATTGAACAATTTTGTTAAAATTCGTGTATTTTGTTAAAAATAGTATCTTTTGGTAGAAAAATATTATTATTTTAGATAAATATTCATAATTTGAGTTGAAAATTAATCTGTTTGACTCTAAATTCCTCTATTCCAGTTGAAGATTCATAATTTTATTTGAAAATTCATTTATTTGACAAATTTTTGCTCGATTGTATTAAAGTTGACTGTAAAAATTGAAAAACTAGATCAAAAATTTAATCGTGTAATACTTTTAACATAGAATCTTTTGTAAATGGAATAAAACATTACGTCAGATAAAAATTTACAATTTCCAAATTTATTAATTTATTCTAAACAAAAAATGTCTTTTCTACTAAAAAAATGGCTTTTGAACATAATACTTGAATTTTCAACCTAGCTCATATTGAAATAAAAAAGAGATTAAATTTATATAAAAAAGAATTTTAAAATCAAAAAGATGAATTTTCTACAAATTTTCAAACGAAAAAAGATTAATAATAAAAAATTTGGAAAAGTTACATTTTCAGATTAAAAATTGATTTTAAACAAAAAAGCGCTTTTCTACTAAAAATTTAATTTTTTTACCAAAAACAAAAACTTTAAAATAAAAAATAAATTTTTAACAAGGTATTTTAACTTTTACCCAACTAATTGAATGTCCAATTTAAAAAGATTTATTTTAAATAAAACAGTTAAACTTTAAACTAAAAGCAGATGAAATTTCAACTAAAAATATTAATCTTCAACAAAAAAAATAATTTTTTTAACAAAGTTGCTTTTTCATAAAAAAATGAAGTTCTTATTAAACCAGTTAAATTTTTAAACAAAAAAGATAAATTTTCCAAAAAAGAAAAAAAATTAGGTAATTTTTTACACTTTTATTCAAGAAAGATGAAATTTCTTCTAAGACACATGAATGAAAAAAAAACTTAAAAAATAATAGTTAAATTTTCATCCAAAGAAGATTCCACTTTACTTTCTAACACGAAAATAAGACTGATAAACAATAATTTAATTTTCTGCTCAATAGTCAAATTTGGAATAAAAAGTATGACTTTTTAACAAGATTGTCAAATTTCCAAACAAACAGTTATTTTTGCCCAAGTAACATAAAAACTCTACTAAAACAGGTACAATTTAAAATAAAAAATATAAATTTCCAACGACAAGAAAGATGTACCATTTCTACTCAAAATTATGAGATTTTAAATAAAAAATAAAGGTTTCATAAAAAAAAGAAAAAAAAACTTTCATACAAAAGAGATTTCAGCTTCAAAATTATTAGCAAAAAATATGAATTTTAAACAAAAGCTTAATTTTCAACGAAAAAAATGAAATTTGTAACATAAAAGTTAGATTTTCAAGCGAAAAGAATTTATTTAAAAAAAATGGTTAAATTTTTAACCAAATAAAATTTGAACTTTATGACTAAAAACATAATCTTCAGGAGAAAGTTTTTGTAAATTTGCAAAAATTACGTACATGATTGAAGTACCTCAGGCCCCCTTGCATAAAAATCGAAAAAAAATCCCCCCCCCCCCGCCCTTCATATGTTTACGTCATTTAAGTACCAGCCTTAAGATTTTTAAAGCGCTTTAGAAGTTGGTTAAAAATGATCGAAAAATGATTTACCAGAAAGAAAAGTTCAATTTTCTATTAATAAGACAACAATAACTTACCATAAATTGCCCGAAATTCAATTTAAAAATGTATAAATTTCCTGAAATTTATTGAACCTTTTGGTAATTTATGGTGATTTTACAGAAAAATATGGAAACTTATCACAAATTACCCAAAATTAAATTTTAATCATTTCTATAAATTCACGGAAATTTATGAAAATTTTAAATCATTTATGGTAATTTTACGGTTAAACTTCGTAAACTACAATGAAGTAACCAAAATTAAATTTTATTATTTTGAATAATTTTCCAGGAATTTATAATATTTTTGGTAAATGATGGTAATATTACAGGTAATTTATAATAATCTTCCATAAATTTCCTAAAATTAAATGTAAAAATGTCTATAAATTTCCGAAAATTTATGGAAACTTTTGGTCATTGATGGCAATTTTGCAGGTAAACATGGAAACTTATCATAAACTGCCTAAAATTAAACTTTAAACGTTTCTATAAATTTCCGGGAATTTATGAAGATTTTCGGTCATTAGTGGTATTTTTACAATAATATATCGTAAATTACAATAATGTACCCAAATTCAATTTTAATTTTTGCAATCATTTTCCAGGAATTTATAAAATTTTTGGTAATTGATGGTAATATTACAGGCAATTTATGGTACCTTACCATGAATTGCCCAAAATTAAGTTAAAACATGTCTTTAGATTTCTGGAAATCTATGGAAATTTTCGGTAATTTGTGGTAATTTTACAGGTACTTATGGTAGATTATCATAAACTACTTAAAATTTAATTTTTCTATATTTTTCCGAAAATTTATCCAAATTTTGGTAATTTATTGTAGTATTATAGATAATTTATGGGAACTTACCATAAATTGCCAAAAATTCAATTTAAAAATGTCTATATATTTCCGGTAAGTTATGGATCCTTTCGTTCATTTATGGTAAATTTACAGGTAACACTTTTGGTAATTAATGGTAATATTACAGGTCATTTATGGCGACTAACCATAAATTGCCCAAATATAAATTTGAATATGTCTAAATTTCCTGAAATTGATGGAAAATTTTGGTCATTTATTGCAATACAGGGAAAAATGGAAAATTATCATAAAATCCTCAAAGTTGAACTTTTAACATCCCTATATATTTACGGAAATTTATGAAGGTTTTCGGTCATGGATGCTAATTTTACAGGTAAATGTGGTAAATTAAAATAAAGTAACCAAAATTTCGTTTAAATTTTTTAAATGATTTTCCAGGAATTTATAACATTTTTGGCAATTGATGGTAATATTACAGGTAATTTATGGTAACCTACAATAAATTGCACGAAATTCAATTTTAAAATTTCATACATTTCCTAAAATGTATGGAAACTTTCGGTAATTTATGGAAATTTTACAGCTAAATATGAAAACTTTTCATAAATTACCCGAAAATCAATTTTAAACATTTCTATAAATTTACGGAACTTTATGAAAATTTTCGTGCGTTTATGTTAATTTTACAGTTGAATATGATTACTTGCCATGAGATACCTGAAATGAAATTTGAATTTTTAAAATAAGTTTCTGGAAATTCATAACATTTTAGGTAATTAATGGTAATACTACAAGTCATTTATGGTAACTTACGATAAATTTCCCAAAATTCAATATAAAAATGTCTATAATTCTCCGGAAATTTATAGAAACTTTCGGTCATTTATGGCATTTTTACATGCAATTATGGAAACTTATTATAAATTACCCAAAATTCACTTTTAATTTTTAAAATAATTTTCCGGAAATTTTTCTACATTTTGGTAATTTATTCTAATATT
>JAWWLR010000092.1:3422707-3435946 GCA_035041075.1 Acraspis erinacei | reverse complement strand
ATCAGCGCATCAAAATACGTAAGTATACGTACTTTCAAGAAAATCGTCGGTGGGTGCTATTCGGAAGTATATCCAGCTATATAAAAAAACAGTGAGAACTGAAGCTGCTACTAATTCTGCACCTGCAAGAGACAATAATAGTAAAACATTCGTCACAGGTTCCTGTCACATGTGCTATTCGCAAGCCGAAAAAATGCAGGAAAACTAGAAAGTCGCGTTGTAATTGCAAAAAACCTATTTGTGATGAACATTCTCTTAGTAAATTTAAGAGTTGTGAATAAAAAGGATTATTTTCATGTGTAAACAATGATTTATATATAAAACTTTATTTGCTTTGAAAAATCTTAATAAAATATATTTTAAAATTTTTTCTAAAGTCAGTTCGGTATTAATTATTGTAATTATAAGAATAAAAATTAAAAAATTACAAATTTGATTTCAAAAAAGTTCTTTTCTAATTGGGGGTCCGGATACAATAAGGAGACGAGCACTCGAAAACCCGAAAAGTAATTGACTAAAAGTCTTATGGTACCCAAATTTTAAAAATTAAAAAATTAAATTAAAAAAATACATACTTGTAGATAATGCCAAGACCGAACTTTTTTCTATTTAAAGTTTTTTTTCCGATGTATATTTTTAATAATAAAAAATGGCTTTGAAACGTTACATAATGTTTTAACACATTTTTTAGCGTATGCTTGTGATAAAATACGTCTAACAAAATTAATTTTTTAAATACACTTTTTGCTTTTAGAATACAGGTAGAAACCCGCGGGTTTTTCTGAAATTTTTAACGTATTTTTCACTTTTCAGTTACAGCGCAAAAATACTTTATTAAAGTTTTACAAAAAGTAATTGTTTAAATTGCTTATTTAGAACAATATTTTCTTATAATAATACTACAAAGTTGCAGTTTTTTACTTTTCAAACTTCTTTCACCTTTTTTCTTAAAGTGAGGTAATAAATTTTGTTTTAAAATATAACGTGCAGTTTATTGCAGACCATGAAATGAAAATTTGTAACAGCGCCCATTTTATTATTAGCCCCTCCCACCGCCTCATTACTATTCACTGGAGAAAAAAAATGTCTTCGATCTCTCTAAATCTGAATCAGCGATAAGTATAATTGAATGCTACGCATTGCAAAATGGACCTATTATAATTATGTAATTATATAGTTTTTTCAAAATAGTAAAATTACTAATAAGTAATAATCTGACAAGAAAAAGTGATTATATTTGTGATATAGCTTAAACGGCTTAGAAATACAGAAGAGAGTATCTAATTTTAATTATCCTGATGTTGTACTAAAACGTTTAACTTGCGAAGCACAAATTTCCATGTTTTCAGTGATTTGCTAATTCGCTGGAAAGATCGATATTTCCAAAAAATATAAGGCAGTGATTGTCTATTAATTGGGGAAAAGGGCAGGCTTTATTCATGTTTAATTATTGAATAGACCAATCACTTTATAGGAGAGTGTACAGGCGAGAGCCCTAACGTTGAGAAGCGCTTGAATCTGCTAACGATGCAGTCGTAGACGGCGTCGCGTGTTTTCTTACAAAATGGATATTTCCGCCAATTTTCAATGAATCGATCTAAAAATTTCCAGAAACCTTCCTCCAATAGTAAGGAACAAATATTTCATTCGAAGTTGTTTTAACTCTAAAGTTCCCTGGATACCTTTCTTCTCCGAAGCTAGAAAAACGTGCTTACTGCAAGGTCTCCATTTGCAATTAATTATTATCAAACAGTTGGAATTTTTAACTTTTTTCTTTATTTTGTAGGCATCGCTAGGGTATATAGCGTATGTATACAAAGTTCCAAACAGTTTCAATAATATCTGTATGAGTGTATACGATTTACATTTTAAATTATAATTGAATTTGGCGAAATTTTGTGATCGGGTTTTCAATTTTATTATTAAAAATATACATCCGAAATGAAAACTTTAAATACTAAATACTACATACATTTTAAATCAAAAAGTTGAATATTTAACAAGAAAGTTTAACTTTTAAAAAAGAAGTTTTATTTCCACCAAAAAGTCATATTTTCGGTTGAAAATAAAACTACTAAAAGATGAGTTTGCAAGCAAGAAGATCAACTTTCAAAGAAGAAGAAAAACTTTCTAACAAAAAATACTATTTTTCAACACAGCAAATGCTTTTTAAACTTACAGTACAAATAATTTTTTTTGAACTTTCAAAAAATTCTATGAAGTTTCAGAAATTTTCACAATAATAAAAAATGAATAGGCAAGGTTAGAGAAACATTTGCCTGAATTAAAACATAAAGTTTTGTATAATTATATGACCCATCACTTATCAAACCGATGCATAAACTTACTGCATTTCTTCGATTCTTTACAGGTATTTCAAGTTTCCCAAAATATCCTGCAAATGGTACGGAACTAAATGAGAACCCTTCGTGAATAGATGGGAATTAATTTTATCAAAATATTTGAAGCAAGAACAAGATAAGGTTGGTTCCGCGGTAGAGATGAACGAAATAAAGTTCGGGGAAAAGAGTGATTCCATTGATGTTTTGAATTTTAATTTTAAAAGCCTTGCGCATAAATTTGGGGTCAATAGAAAGAGCCAAGAGCGTAGCGTGATGTGAATGCATCATCGAGCGCAAAGCGCGAGATTTTTTTCATTTGTTTAAGAGAATTTGGAAAATTTCAAAAAATCTTTCAAACAGCTCTTGTACATCTCATCGAGATATACAATTTTTTTCCACGAATGATAGTTTCCGAAAAACTAGTTTCCAACGGCTTTTGGCGGACGGGAAGGTACCCCTGTATCTTTTTACAGAATTTAGGTGGGTCAAGCCCCTAGCCCTTTCCAACTTCTCGTGGGGGCGGGAAGGCACCCCGGTGACTGATTTAAGAAGCAATGTTTGTCAAGCCTTTTAGTAGTATACCTAGGCGGCTTCCGCGGCACTTTAGTCGGTAAAACTATGTCGGCAAGTTACCGACAGTTGGTATCTCGGTCGTTGATTGCCACGAATCCATGACCAAGCCGGCAAGGTGGGTCCCTGTTGTACAGACCGAATCGGCTATAACCTTTTTGTGGAGTTGTTGCTGTTGGAATCGGGGAGTCCCCTGAGTTTTTGAAACTTCTAGAACTTTCAGTCATTAAAAAGTAGTGTTGCCGTTCGATAAGAGGAATGGCAAGACAAGGAAAAAGTCAAGGAACGCAAGGAAAGATAGCTCGAGGCCTCGCGTTTCGAGGCAATGCCTTGTCTTGGGGGCTTGAGTTTCATCCAGTATATGTGGACATTTTTCAAATCGCTGAGAAGGGGGAATAAAGTAAAGCTCTCATATGATGATTGTGGAAGCAAATAGTTACCCAAATCCAAATGTAGTAGTAAGAGTTAAACACTTCATTTAAATATTTAAGAAATAATTTATAATACTATTATAATTAGTAACAATTAAAACAAATTAAGAATTTTTTCGAGATTCTGTTACTAAGCCCTAGTCGCGACACGGATTTTTTTTCCTGCATCAGGCCTATGATGCGAAAGTCTAAAAAATTTCAGTTTGCTGTTTCTAAATATTATATTCGAATTGTGCCAGACTTTTAGATTCATAACCTGTTAATATTCCTAAAGTATGAGAAATTGGATATGCTGCTACTATTGCAATAAACTGTTGATCGAATTCATTTTAAATCGAGCAGATTTTACGCTTCAAGTCGTATAATTACTCGGTATCAAAATAATATGTTGTTTTCTGTAGAGGAAATTAGGCGATCTGTGTTTCTCGGATTTGCAAAAAGAATGTATCCCAGAAGTTCGGCGTATTTGAGGTTTGTACTTTGCTATTCAAAAATCCGATTTTTTAAAAGATCTATAACTTTTGACCTAGTTGAGACACTTCTCGTGTTCTTTTTCTTTCTGATATCATTTATAGTCTTCCTTTTTAATCGGCTATAATATATTTTTTCCCTAGTTTTTTTTTATTTGTACATTGATAAGGAACATATCTTTGGAGTGTTATGCATTCTAACTAATTGCTGTGTCAAACAGGCCAAAATACCCTCAAGAAACATAAAAATAGCGTCATCGCTGTTGCGCAACATTGAGGTTCAGAAAAATACTTCAATAATTGAAATCTGCAATGACTAGACCAAGTATTTGTAGCAGCTAACAATATCAGGGTATTGTTTTGTCAAAACATACTGTCTGAAAATGTAACTAATTTAAAAAATGGCTTCTTTAACTTTCAAAGGGTTACTTGTTAGTGAAAAACCCTGCGGAGGGTTCGCTTAAATTTTTGTCAATACACTAAATTCAATACAAATTTTTCAGATTATGCGACACGTTGTTTTCTTTCTTTTACATTAAATCCCTATTATTTAGGCTCTTCTTCTAAATTAATCGAAACTCTACAATAGACTAAGTATATAATAAAATAAATCTTAACTAATTTTAAACAATGTTTCGAACCAAAATCTACAAAAACTAAAGTAGTAACCCCATTAACGCTACTGTGGGTTTATTCTCAATTAAATCGTAAACTAGTATAAGGTCATACGGAATGCTACCAAGAAGGTCTGAAGCGATTACGTGACGCATTTGCAAAGAAATGCCCTAATTTGTGGAAAGTTGGTGACTGTGTGGATCAAAACAATGCATCTGCTGATTCGCTGTAGTTTATTTAGCAATTCATATTGAAACACAGTATAACACCATTTCAAGAGCTTTCCAGGTGAAAATTTATGTACGGGAAATTTGAAGGATCCTAGAAATGTTCCTAGACACGAATCTGAGATTAACTTGTACAGATAATCTGCACGGTTCTTGTACAGGAATCTGGCAAAGGAAACCGTACATGAACCTGTAAAGGAATCTGGATGCAAGCTAACCTTTAAATGATCCTGCATAGATGCCTTCGCAGGGTTATTTGAGAAACGGGTTCACGTACAGGAACTTCTAGTGGAACCTATACGTGAGTCTGCATACGAACTAATCCGAGAGCCTTCGGTAGTGGCTGGAGTCTCTCGATAATATCTTTGACCATCAAGGAAATAAAACCAAAGCAGCTTTATAGTTCCAAGCTACTTGAGCTTTCTTGACGGCTTTTAGTACAGGATCCTATACGTGTTTCTGTACAGGAACCCGCACCTCAATTTACTGCAGATTTCGTTGCAGGATTATCTACAGTTTTCGTCGCCAATTTCCTGCACAGGAACTTTCAAGATTACTTCGGTAGGTTCGTGTGCAGGATGGTGTTCAGGAACATATACAGGATGCTCTGAGGTTCCGGTATAGGAATTTTCATCTGGGTACTGGCCTTACACCCTGTTATGTCTGGCTGTTTCTTAAATTGAAGTATCCTCAATCAAGACATATTTTGTGAAGGTTTCCGCTTCCAAATAAGAGTGTGTTTAGGGGGATATCATCAATATTGATCAGAAATAACTCTTCCTCTTGATCAGCGGCTTGTTCGGATACTTTTCGGACAGTCCTCATATTAATAAGCTTTCAATGTCAGTATGAATAGAATGAATGAATCTTAGATGATTATTGTGGATTCTTAATTTTACTGCTAGTACAAATAATATTGTTTAAATTACTAACCCAGAGTTAGACAATAAATGATGCTACAGTCTATGGACATTAAAAACAGTGATGTTTCCCCATATCCCTGTAAAGAATCCAAGTATCGAACTTACAATGGAAAACTAAACCTGACCCCGTTTTTTTGAAGAAACTAAACTAAACTAAACTTTGAGGGGTCACAACTTATGACCACTTAGAGCTACAACATTGTTCTTTTTTTGGAATCACAGCAAATCGAGTCTACTTTCACTCACCTGTGGAACAATTTTCCGCAAAATAATTAGGTAAAAAAGAACACAGTGGTTTTTTAAACTTAGCGATTTTTCGCTGAAAATCGAAAAAAGTGGGGACTTTTCAATTTACCATAACTCGAAACCTATTAAAGATAGCGGATTATTTTTCTTTACATAATTTTCTCATAATTAAGTTCTCTTTCTTTCTGCCGATGGAAATTTTGTTCTAAAATGCAATTAAAAAAATAATTGGATGTGTTAAAGTTTATATTATTTTTAAGAAGTTTTCGAAAAAAAAACTACTTGGGGAACTAAAAATTGTTTAAATAAATATAAATTTGTTAAAAATTAGAAAGAATGTATCCAAATTATGTAATTATTCAATAAAAGTATTAATAAAAGTAGCACAAAAGAACTCATTTTTAAAACATTAAAAATTAAAATATTTGATTGATTAACTAATTGATTTCATTGAATTTCATATTACTGGAAATATGATTTGATATAAAATACATATTTTTAATGTACTCGTTATGGAGAATATTCAATTTATATTTAAAAAAATCATTTAGGGGTCATTTGCAAGAAAGAACGTATCTTTTTTCTGTTGCAGTTCATTGAAGACGTGTTTGATCTTCGTTGACTTTGAGACTTGATTTTTCTGCTGCCAGCTCTTGAATTTTTCAAAAATATTTTTTTAAAGCAACTTATTCTTTCTTATTGACAAACAAAACATTTCAAATTTTTTCAATTATTGATCGTATACATCCTCTTAAATATATAGCCCCTCTACATTTAAAAAAAGTATAAAAAGGAATTTTAACCTCAGCGAAGAATTATTCTATCAACAGTTTTGGAAGTATCCTGAAATCTTCAAACTTTGGATTCAAGATGATGAAAGTGACAATATTTTGTCTTGTTTCTGACTCTACTAGTACAGGTAATTTCATAAGAACTATTATTGCTCATGTTAAAAACGGTCAAGAAATTTCTGATAAAACTATATATCAAATTATGTCTTTAAATGAAATAGATATTATGTTTGATTATAGAAATTTATACATGTTAAAATTAAAGAATTTAACTAAGATTAACAAATTAACAAATTTTTCCTAAAAATGAAAAGAAAAAAATTTATTTTTTGGAATAAATTAAATAAGAGGAAAGAAAAATGAGAAGGCCACAAACTCAATCCCCTTCTTTCTCTTTTTTATTTTTATTCTTATCAACTCACAATAAACAAAAGAACTTGTAAAAAATAATCACCAACGTTTCGACACTCATACAGCGCCCTTAACAAAGAAAAAATTAATTAATTAAATTATAAAAAAATACCCGAGTAGGCAGGAATAGCAACAAAAACACGATGCTCTCTTCCTGACGCCTGAGAATTAAATGAGGTTCGAAATGAAAACCGACAACAAACATACGATGCACAAGCATTTAAACAATGATAAAAAATCTGATAACAAATTTTTTCAAGAGCAACATTTAAATTGGGACAAAGTACTTGGAGAAGGAGATAGTCATCCTTGGTTTGTAAATTTGACCGATATTTAAATTCCTGATGCAGCCACAGATATTATCACATTAGGTAGAGCTTTTAGTAGTCGTGTGGTAGAAAGTAGGCTGAAACAAATAATGTAAATAGCCAAAGTTGTCGAATCAAGTATGCACGAAATTTCGGTAATAGATCAGCAAGGTTTCCGAAACAAGGTGTTACACTTGTCAAAGTGCTTCTTTGATAAAAAAAATGTCTGCACATAGCATGACGGCTGATAAAGGCATTATTACTGTTTGTATAAAAAAATTAGATTATGTTAGGATTGGATATGTTTCTGGATTGGCTTATGCTTCTTTTAATGCTTAGACTCTCCGCGCTCCCACTGGTGGGGTATCTTCTGAGCCCCTCCGTTTCTTCTGGGTCCTAATGCTGGTTGTCGGCATTGCTGCTGATAATAATCCAGCCTCCGCAGCCGCCCTTTCAGCTTGCTGCACTCGCCTCTTCAGTTTCCTTTCTGGAGAACCCTTTTTCTCATTAGTCGCTCCCGTCTCCATAGCCATATTCAAAGGGACCCTCAATCAATCAGCACCTGAAAGCGCACGGGTCGCAGCCTCATTCCAATCCCCCCGTCACATCCCTTATTTTTTTTCCCTACAATTTTTATTTATTAACTTATTTATTTTGATCCGACGCGCTCAAATGTTAAACACTGATTATTCGCGCACGTTTTACGGTATCCCCAAGAGGCCGCTAGGACACTTTCATACCCCTAGGTGCCAAGGTGACATGGGTAGGGTCCAGCCCTGAGTTAGCAGTTTGGCGATATTGAGTGAGAAACCTAATGAATATCCGTTCGTAAACAACCATATCAACGGAAGCCCGTTTCTTAGTCGCTTTATGGGCCGTAGGCCATTTCCATTCCGATTCTGGATTCTCTCATCATGCTACTATACTGCAATCATACGTGCCTGGCAGGGATTCTCTTATCTCACTCAGAAGAGCCCGCTTATAGAGTTTCTTTTATGCATAGCCGTGCACACGCCCAGTGATAGGTGAAGAGCGTGTCATGCACATACTGAGTACCTAAAACGCATACTATCCCGTTGTTCCACCTACGTGGAACGATGTATCTCTACAGAAATAATTCGGCTCTCAGAATGATTTTTTACCATCTTTGTTGCTCTCTCGGTGTTGGCCGCGACCCTGCCGAGGGATATCGAGTCAATTGTTTAAAATGAGAAGTGCCATATTGTCCCGAACTACAATTTTCGGACAGCACTCTCCGTTGCACACTCGAGGACTGACATCGTTCTCCATGACTTCAAGAAACAAACTATATTCTTGATCGAATTCTTGGCTTCAGCAATCTATAACTTCATTGCCAAGGAGAAGGAAAAGTACGACAGTTATCAAGACCTCAAAGAGGGACTGAGACCACTGCAGCCAAAATATTCGGTTAAAATAATTGTCATTGCGATAGGTGCTATCATAAGTGCGAAGCTATCATTGGTTCGCAACCTTAAAGCTATATCCGCATGCGAAAAATGTGCCAAGTCAATTGCGAGCTGGATGCAGAAAGCTGTCATCCGTGGGTCGCTCCATGTTCATTTTTAGATAAAGACTGATCTTAAATATATAGGGTAAATATTTCCAAGTCTCTTCGCCTAAAATTTTGTTTTCGCATATTTTATTACAGACTATCCCGGGCACAAAAAAATTCATTCGTTTGTACCCTTTTCGTAAACGACTCCGATTTGGAAAAATTATTCATTATCTTACGGAATATTTTGCTAAGGAGAAATATCCCGAAGAGATTATATAAGAAACCACCTCAAATTGCTAGAGGTAATGTGATTAACACAAAAAAACGTCGAAAAACGTGAAAGGTAAGATGAATTACTCAAAAGCATCTCAAAACGTGTCAGCCGATCAGAAACATCCACCATAATCGTTTAATATTTTATTACTAACTATTTTTGTCCTACATTGAAATCTTTTTAAAAATTGTATTCAGAAAATGGCATGGAAAATATTTTTTTTAGCTGTAGCTAAAAGTTATAATGTTTCATTAACATAATTTTTCTGTTAGCATGTAACCAGCATTTTATATTATTCTCACTTTCTTGTAGTTGGAGAAGGATTTACATACCTTCTAAACAAAATTTGCCAAATGATTTCATTGTAATAAAAAGATAAATGATAATAAATAATAAACTATTTTGGTGAATTTTCTGCTCTCCTGTTACATACCGAAATACTTTTTAGTTAGCCCACTTGCTTCTAACGGTTTGGGGTGTTATTTAGGGTCATGAAGTGAAAATGGAGAATACTTCTTCCAAATCAGAATAGATCCCTGAGAAGGTAGACTTTGGAAGGTCTGACGAGAATACATCCTTTTTTATTTTATTTCTGAAAAAATATTTAATAATTTTTTATTTAACAAAATGCATTTTAAGATAATATTTAGAAATATTTGACAACATGCCATTTATTAATTTATAAGAACTTTCATAGATAATTTAGAATTTGAAGAAGGCATTGCATAAACTCAATCTAAAAAGAAGAAACAACTTAAAAGAAACAACCAGATATTCGTTCTCAAATTGAAATCCAAAGCGTTCCATCTGCAAATAAGTTAATCTGGGTGCCCTATCTTTTGAGTTTACTGCATTAAAAATGTATTAGTATGGATTCTTAATTTTACTAATAGTATAAATAATATTGTTTCAATTTCTAATAAAGCAATACAGAGGAAGCGACGTTAGGAGCTATGGAAATAGAATGCGGTGATGTTTTCCTATACCTTTGTCAAAAATCCAGGTACCGAAGTATTAATGGTTCTTGCAATAATCTGTTGCATCCCACTTGGGGAATGGCATTCACGAGATATTTATGCATTCTTCCTGCAGATTATGCTGACGGTAAATTTTTCTAACTAATGATTAGCTGCCGTATATAAACTACTTTACCAATTTGAGGGGGTCAAAAATGACGGTTGTATCTGGGTGAGGAGGAGGGTCAGCGGAAGGAACATCACGTACAGAGATAACTCTTAGAACGTTTGCAGGTGATAAATTGCAACAAAGTTTGAAAATTTGGGAAAGATAGTGCTGAAAGAAGTCCGCAAAAACCTGATTCGTTTTAAAATTAAATGCGAACCGAATTAATAGAAGCCTTAAAAAAATTCTTTATGATGCATTTTTCGCAAATTAGACAACTACACAAAAAAAATTGTCGTGATTTGGGAACCCGACATGTGTTTCTCTATGGATTTTGACGCGCTGAATCTGAATCCGATGTCAAAATTGCAAATTAGCTGTCAGAATTTATCCCACACTTTGTCCTTGAACAGTAACCTCAAAAAAACTCAATAAAATGATATAAAATTGTGATATACTGCCTTGGAGGCTGATTTTTTTTTCAAATGCCTGTATAAGCGGAGTCTCATTCTTACAATTGAAGTGAACTAACTTCAACTTACCTCAACTGACCTAAAATCACCTAAGTAAACCTAACCTGGTATTATATAACCCTTTTCTTCCATTTCAGATTCTACTATTCCTGTTTGAGACACAAGTTACCAAGTAAGCTTCGCAAAGGATGACGGTAAAACCAAGTTTTGAATGTTAATTTGAATTTCCAGACATTTCTTACAATCATTTCTGTGTTGACATTTACCTTTTTGACGGAACAGTAGAATCTGGGATTGAAGATGAGGGTTATATAAGGCCAGGTTAGAAGAGGTTATGTGAGTTTAGGTTAGGTTAGGCGATTTGAAGTTAGGTTAAGTAAATTGTGAGAATGAGACTCCGAAACTGTAGGCCTTCCAAAAGCATCAACCTTCAAGGCAGTCTTGGGCAAATTCTGACGCATTCCCAGTTCACGACAATTTTTTTTTTGCTGTGTTATTCTTCTTTGCTGAATAATTATCTTTGGTTGAAATGTCAACTATCTTCTTAAAACCTCATTTTTGCTTGGTGGAGAATTCATTTTTTTAAACTACAAATTTCAAATATTTCATTTTTGGCTTCAAATTAATATTATGAACTAATGATTGATATTTTCTAGTTATTTTTTCTTAGTTTCGAAAATTCATATCTTTAGTTGAAAATTGAGTATTTTGTAAAAAATTCGCGCTTATATCTTTAAAATTCTAAAATTGGGAAGAAAATTATTTTATTTTGTTGAAAATTATACTCGCCTCTTAAAAATTTATTTTTTGGTAAAAATGTAACTATTTGGTTAAACATTAATCAATTTTATGGAAATTTCACTAGTTGGTAGAAAATTAAATTTATTGTGGAAAAATTATATAATAATTATATTATATATTATATTTTATTATATAAATTATATCTTTTAGAAAAAAATCTTGTTTGGTAGAAAACGCAACAGTTTTACTGAGAATTGAACATATTTCGATTTAGAATCGTAGGAATTCAAGGTTTTTCATATGGAATTCGATACAGTATTCACGCTAATTTTTATTAAAAAGAATTTATTCTCCTATTTTATTGAAAAAACATCCTATTTGCCCTACTTTGGGAGAAGTGGCGTCAAGGATAATAAAAATTGATAACGTGGCTTATGGAAGGCCACTGAATAAACAGAAATATGGAATAAACCAATATAATTGAAAACGTCTTCAATTTTTAGGGATTCGTGCTCCTAGATTGTCCAAAAGGGGGAAACCATTGCCACTTCCTAGAACTCTCAGCACCGAATTAAGCCCAAATGACGAAATTCTCGATAAAAGGTTTACTTTAGCGAACATGCACTATGGTCAGGTTTTTACACATGATGTAACATATTCAGATGAACCTGAAATCACACGTAGGTGTCAATGCAAAGTTCATTAAAAAAGGTCCGGAACTGATTTTTTTCTAAGCATGCTGAAGGTGATTCGGTTTAGTATCTGCTCAAAATACTTATGCTAGTTTACTCTGAGTCTAGCGCAATTTGGTTCATCGCAATCAGTCCAGCCGCTTGTGTAGTGTACGTTTGAAATTGTTAAGATTTTTCAGTTTTTTCACAATTTGAGTAATGGAATAAAAAGCCTCAATTAAGTTTTGCTACCAACCAGGCAAAAGTGCTTCAGAATTTTACAAAATGCTTATATAAGTGGCTGCCTAGTTCAAAGCGAGGCTTTTAATTGGTAAGCACGTTTTACGGATGACCGGAAATCGCTTCAGGACGATCTGAGAAAAGAGTGTCCCACCTCAAGCATCACGGACTGGAACATCGAACATGTGCCTGCACTTCTTGCAAACGTTCTTGCATGACGTTCTCAGTCAAAAATAAGTGTGCTCGATTTTCTGACCCCATTCTCTGATGCAAGCAATGAAAGTGTAGCATGTTTTGGCGGCAACAGATTTCCTATAATGGGCTGATGACAGTCCTACTTTGGAGAAGAGAATTGTAACGTATTACACTTGCCTGAAGTACTTTGGCCTTGTTTGAAACATATCGTAATTAGAGCCCTTTGCTCTATTACTCAAATTGTGACACAGTTATTGCGATGAACCAATGTGCCTTAAGTACGCTTGGAAAAAAATCAATCCCGCAACTTTTTGAATAAACTGTGAATATTAAATAATAAACTTAAAAGTAATTTTATTATTCACAAAATAAAATGGAAATTTTCTGCTCCAATTATTTTAATATCATTAACTTAAAAAACTTCATATTTCAGCGGAAAATCAGTATTGCTCAAGCGAACATAAGCTAAATAAAGATTATTGGGACTTGCATGTTGGTGGCAGTAGGAGAAAGTGTGAAGTGACAGTTGGTGAGAAGTTTTTGCGGATTTTTTGGGGAAGGTGTGAATAGAGTGTGAGGGTGGAAGCCTAGGAGGCGAGTAGAGTTGTGAGGGTTGAATTGGGGAGTTAAAAATTAATGTTCAGTGTAGTTGTGGGGTGGAATTTGGCTAATT
>JAWWLR010000092.1:3195534-3210984 GCA_035041075.1 Acraspis erinacei | reverse complement strand
TGACGAGTTGACAGATTTTAGCTCCCGGAGCTCGTCCGTGGCCATCCCTGTTCTAAATGTTCATTTCATTTTATTCTTGAATTTTTAAATTTTTAAATTAAAGTTTAAACTTTGTTTCATGTAAAACTGCTGTATTCAAATGCTCAATAATTTACACGTATAAAAATGAAGCTACTAACACTTTTCAATTAAACAATTTTAATTTTAATGCAATTAAACTTCCAAATTACAAATTTTAAACTTTTATAAATTGTGGAGCTAAAAGATCCCTATTTAAATCCGGAATTTGAATGGTTTTCGAAAAATTCTCTGTTCAAATCCAGAATTTTAATTATTTTTA
Organism: Acraspis erinacei; assembly: GCA_035041075.1. NCBI lineage: Eukaryota > Metazoa > Arthropoda > Insecta > Hymenoptera > Cynipidae > Acraspis > Acraspis erinacei. The sequence continues at coordinate 3,210,644 of JAWWLR010000092.1, read as the reverse complement.
AAAAAATTCTCCATTCCCACCAATTGTAAGGAAATAGAATTTTTTTGTAAAATTGCCTGTTCCAATTCAAATTCTTACTTTTCTTCTAAAATATCCCGTTTCAAATTTTAACATTCACTGTTTCATGAAAAATTATAATTCTTTTGGACACATGTGTTCCAACTAAAAATTTGTTCAAATTTGGAAATTCCCTGCTTCAGCTCACAATTAAAATTATTTGGAAAAAATTCCTGTTTCAATTCAGAATTTTTCCGTTTCGAAAATTTGCAGTACCAGCTCGGAATTTTTTTAAATTTGAAGTGATAATTTCCAAGTGAAAATTTTTATTATTCTGGATAAATTCAAGCTCTAACTATAAATTTTTGAAAGATTGAAATTCCCGGTTAAAGGCTAACTTATTTTAATTTTAAGTAGAAACATCTACAATTTTGTTTCAATTTTTTTCAAATTTTAAAATATTATTAAAAGTATTTCACAACTTCTAAATATTTTTTAAAATTATTCGAATTTCAGATAATTTTTCAAAATAAAAAGTAATTTTCAACTTTGCTAGAAATCTTAGAAAATGCACCGAAATTTTTGTACGAAATGCCGGATTTTTCGGTACGCGCAGAGAGTTCGTTTAAATTATTTTAAATCATTTTAAATTTTTAATTAAAGTTGAATTCACTCGAATTTTTTGAAAGAATAATAGGCATTCAAGTGTTAGTTATAACATCAAAACTCGAAAATTAGACTGGAAAATTAAATTTGGTTAAATAGAGTAATAAAATTTTAACGTTCAAAGTGTATTTCTATTGTTTATTTTTGAATATTTAATTTATAATTACTGATTTTAAGTCAATATTCAGATATTTTTAAATATTAAATAATTTTTCTTTCACATAATTGCAAAGTTTCAAATAGTATTGTTTGAAATAGAATATTTTAGACTGAAATTTAATAAAAGCCTTTAATTGTAAATATATTATTTGGACCTTATTTTAAAATTTAAAATATTTCATAAACTTTCAATAGGGCGTTCAGATTTGTTTATCCTTTCAAATTGAAACAGTTTAATTTTTAACGTTAAAGAATAGAAATTCTAAAATTGTTAACTGATGCCGAAATGTATTGTACAATCAATTATTTTTTTTTTTTAAATCTTAAAGTGAATTCAATGTTAAAAATAATTAAATAATTTATATTCACAGTTGATAAACTAAAGATTCTTGTTATAAAAAAGCTTCGATTTTAAACGCTTCTAATTTTTAATTGTTCAAGTCTTTAAATATGCATTTTAAAATTATTTTAATTTAAATATACGCTTAAGAATGAAAATGAACAATTTTTAAACTAAAAGATTTTAGAAAACACATTCGAAACTGAATGAAATTATAATTAAAAAAGATCACAATTTAACTAATTATTTAAAAAACGGTTGAAAATAAAGTTGGACGCATGTCTTTTTCTAAAAATTTGTAAAATGCCCGGTGAAAAAATAAGTTGACGGCCATTTCACTGTTTCGCCGGGAAATTCCCGGTCCCCCGGTCAAAGGCGTAAAGAAGGCTATTTTGACGAGTTTGAACTTGCCGCCTGAGCGAAGCGAGGGCGGAAGTCACACGAGGCAAAATAGCCGTACGCCCTTGATACACACTATACTTTTTGTCCTACCCTCCTTGAAAACAAGCATTTGAGCAAGTAGATGAGTTTTGGTTTACTTCACAATTTTATATTATAAGTGAAAGGAGGAAATAGCGTACTAGCAGAAGGGAGATTGTAGGGTCCAGCGATTTTAGTTTTTTCTTAAATTTCCAAAATTTCTAAAAATTTTGAAAATTTTAAAAAATTTGATAAATTTAAAAAAATTTGGAAATTTTAAAAAATGTAATCAATTTCCATAACAATAAGTTCTCCTAAGGAAATAAATCTTCCATATTAAAAAATTATTTTATGGGATACACACTTGCCATAAATTAATTATCTCTTCAGAAATATTATTTTAGTTAAAACTCCATCTCCTTCTTCAAAATGTAACTGTTTGGTTGAAAACTCTTTTTTTATCTTTAGAATTAATTTTTTTAACCAAAGAGGTAACTGTTTCATTTTTGGTTGATAATTGATATTTTTAATTGCAAATACATATTTTCTAGTTGAAAATTAATGCATTTTACTAAAAATTCGCCCATTGTTGTAAAAAATCAATCATTGTGTTTAAAAATTAATTGCGCGTGTGTTATATTGTAGCATACTTACGAATTCATAACTGATATATCTGAAAAAAAATTTCACACGGTGAAAAGAATTCGGATTAGAGGGGTCTGATTTTAGCGCCTTATCGTTACTGTTACACTTTAATTTAAATTAATTGTTTCATTTTTACAAATTTAGATGCAGAGGGATCTTCTGAAACAGAAAGGTCACGCAGGCGAAGAATAAATCCTCCTGATACAGCTGACTATAGTTTTCTAGCACTTTCTCAGCCTAATCCTTCAGTTCAAAATCAAGCAGCCCTAGAAGGACCTGTTTACCCACAGAGGGAACGTGTTCACCAACTACCCCTTCCGAATGCTGCTTGTGAGTATGATATTCCAAAGATTACCCCTATTCGCTTACAATTTACGGATAACACTTATTGTTAATTCTCTTTCGTTAAAGCTCTTCCACCTTTCACGAACACATTTTCATCAAGTAGCATCATCATTTTAGTTTAAAATTCATCTAGTTTGTTCAATATTTAATAATTTTTTCGAAAATTCAACTATTTTGTTAAAAATTAATATTTTTATTAAAATTTTCAATTATTTGGCGGAAATTTAAACATGCTTGTTAAAAATGACTCTTATTATTTGAAAATTTAGCTTTTCGTCGAAAAATACTTTTTCATCGCAAATTCTTATTTTTTGGTAAAAAATTGAACTGCTTGGTTGACAATGTAATTATTTTGTTAAAAATTCAACTATTTTGTGAAAAAATAATATTTTTGGTCGATATTTTTAATATTTAGTAGAGTCGAACCAATATCTTAACCATTAATTTAACTTCTTAAAAATTCAGTTTTGTGTTGAAAACAGAATTCCCTCATTTGGTTAAAATTTAATTTTCTTAACTGAAATTTGAACTATTCTATTTTTGGTTGTAAATTGATCTATCTTAATCGAATATATTTTCTAGGCGAAAATTCAACTAATAGGTTGAACATTGATCATTTTGGTCGGAAATTCGACTATATTCTTGAAAATTTAACTATTTTGTTAACGATTCATATTTTGGTTGTCGAAATTTTGACCGCTTCGCCAAAATTTAAACGGTTTTGATAAAAATTTGATAATTTTTATACTTGAAAATTTAAATTTCCTGTTAAAAATAATTTTTTCTTCGAGATGAAAATTACTTTTCCTGGCGTGAAAATTATCTTTAAATTTTTTGTTTGACAATTGATAATTTTTTATTGAAAATTCAACTATTATGTTATATTGTCATATTTTTTCAAAATTTCAACTATTTGGTTAAAAATTGAACTAATTTGTTAAAAATTAATTTGATCGTTTCAAAATTTAACTTTCCGGTTGAAAATGGAATATCCTCTTTTTGCTGAAAATTACTCTTCTTACCTGAAAATGTAACTTCATTCCATTTTCGCTTCAGAATTTATTGTTTTAATTGAAAATGCAGATATTAAATTTTTGATTGAGAATTTCTCTATTTTGTTTTAAATGTAATTATTCAGTTCAAATTTCAAATATTTTGGTATTTGTCTTTTTAATTCAAAATTTCATCTATTTTAGTAAAAATTTCATCTTCAATGGATGAAAATGCCAATTTTTAATTGATAATTAACAATTTTTTTTTAAAAAGCCATTCTTTTTGGTTGAAAATTCAAACTGAAATCATTTTCGGATGAAAATTTAATTTTTTAAATTTGTCTTTATGATTTAAAAATTCATCGGTTAGAAAATTTCATATTTCTTATATAAAAATGTAATTTGGTTAAAGTTTCAACCTAAAGATGAGTTTTTAATCACAAAGATTAATTTTTTGCCTAAAAAGACCATTTTTTATCAAAATCTATACATGAACTTTCCAAAAAAATAGTGGTTTCTTCGAGATGAATCGTGTACCGAAAATAGAATCGTAAAATTTTTAATTAAAAATAATAAACTGCTAATCAGAAATATTCAGATCTTTTTATTGAGCTCTATTAATTCAGTTCCTGTTTAAGCAAAAAAAGGATAAAATGGAAAAGTTTCTTCAAAACAGGCGTCAAAAATAAATTTTGTAAAATAAAGCCACAATTTTGATAAACATGGTTGATAAACAATAAAAAAGCATGAAATACAAGACAAACGGTACAACTTCTTATGAAAACTTTTAATTTTTTCTGAAGAAAATGTTGATATTTATTTAATTTATTTATTATACTACATATTCTTATTTCTGCGCAAAGGTTCAATTAATAAAAGTTTCTATAAATTAAGAAAGTGAGAAATCGGTAAGTCAAAAAAAGAACCAGGTTACTCAACAGATTTAATTTCGTTCAAAACAGTGAGTTTTCAATTTCTTGAAATTGAGAAATAGGCTAAGCACACGAATTTATTTTCTTCTGACCATATAAGACAAGTAAAACGCACATTCACCTTCCTTGTTTCTTATATCCTAACATTAAAAGCATAAATAATTTGGTTTTAAAAAGTAAGCATTTTTTATTAACAAGAATATATAATAATTTTACAAGAAGTTCAATAAAATAAAAAATTATTATATCAGTAAGATATAAATAAAATAATTCGTGTCTACTTTTATTTTTTTTCTCGTAAGACCAGCATTAATTTGACTAATTATATAAACCGCCTGAGAGATATTTTTTATAACTAAAGAACATTAGATTTCTAACAGGCGTGAGGAAAGATGTTATGATTTTTGTACAGTTTTTAGTTTACTATTTTTTTTAACAAATTTAAAAAATTTAATTTTTTAGGAAAATATTTCCTGCTTTAGCTTTAACCCTCATTCAAATAGAGCCAAGAATTTTTTGCATTTACGAGCACATTTAGCTTTGTTATAAATGATTTATATTGAAAAAGAACAACATTTATCTTCATTCCAAAAAAATTGGCTTTGTAAAATATGTATAAAATTGGTATAAAATTAGTTATAAAATTTTATTTTATTGAATCAATTGAGATACTTTGATACAAATAGTCGGGGAAATACCTTTCTCGCCAACAAGTGTTAATTTTTTTACATTTTTAATATATTTCGATAACAAGAGTGTAGAACAATTTTTGAGAATATTTTTGGCTGGAACAACTTTTATCTTTTTCCTTGCACCTTATTACGCTTTTCCAGAAATTTAGTTTTTAAAATTAGTAATCTTCGTTCTTACGATTAAAATAAAATAAACTCGTCCTATTTAAAAAAAAATTTAGTAACATATTTGTAAATCCTTTTTGGTTGAAAACCTTTTTCCTTTAAACTTTCTGTCGTACCTTGTGTCCTTTTTAAACAAATTTATTTTTTAATTGTTAATGTTTTTTGTACGATTAAAACAAAAACTTTATGCCCTATAAAAAAATTATTAATGGCAAATTTTGATAAACCCTCACTCTTTTTTGGACGAGAAACGTTTGTATATTAATTTTTATAGCTTGCTTTGTTAATCCAACATTTTTATTTTATTCTTTAGGATGAAAACCAAAACTAAGAATTTTATCCAAAAATGGTTCAAACTAATTTTTTGCCTATTTTAGGTTCACAAATTTTGTTCAATTATTTTTGTTAGCTTGTGTCGTTAACCCAAAATTGAGTTTTTTTCTTTTAATATTGTTTTTGACAAATAAAACAGAAAATAAGTATCGTATAAAAATTTGAATAATTACGAAATTGTTTATATTATCTAAAGGGATAATTTTTGCAAATTTTTGTTCCGTGTATGCATAGATTGACTGAAACATGATCATTTTATTTGAGAAGTATTCTTCTTCAAAATTGAAATACAGGTTTACATTTAAAAAAATTATTTTGTGAATTGAAAATTTAACCATTCTACTGTTAATTAAAAACGTATCTTGTTAAGATGAAAATTCAACTGTTTGTTTGAAAATTCATATATTTGCTAAAAAATTTATATTTCTTGGAAGATATTTAATCTTTTGTGTTACAAATTTATCGCCTTCGCTTGAAAATTAGTTTGTTGACAAAAATAAATTTCTTAAATAAAAATATAATCTTATCATTTTTGTTTAAACATCAATCTTCTTAAGTTCAAAATTTTAATGCTTGTTTAAAAATATCTGTATTTTCTTGAAACTTTGTCTTTATGTTGACAAATTTGGTAAAAATATTTGATAAAAAAATTAATCTTTTTGAATGAGAATTCACGAGTTTTTTCTGCCGAAAGTATATATTTTTATTGAAAATTAATTTTTAGGTACAAATGTAACTGAATTTTTTGTGTAATTTATATTACAAAAATTTAATCTTTTTGTCGGAAAGTTCATTTTTCGATTAAAAAATTAACTACTTACGTTGAAAATTTAGCTTCTTTGGGTATAAACCTATTCATTTTAAAGACAATGAAACTATTTTTTTCCAGCAATTTTTTTTTAAATTTAGTATTCAAATATTTGAAATAAAATTGGTCAATTTTGGTTAAAAAAATAATTTGGCCGTTGAAAATTTATTTATTTTCTTGAACATTACTTTTTTAAGAGGCAAATATTTTTTGAAAATAACAATTTAACGAAATTTTCTGTCGAATTTTTTTTATAGATATTTATTCTTTTTGGCTGAAAAATTTACCAGTTTGTTTGAAGCTTTAGCTATGTCGTTAAAAATGATGTCATCTTGTTAAAAACATATTTTTATAACTTAAAATGAACTTTAATTATATTTATTTTAATTAACAGTTAATCTATTGGTTTCAAAATTTAACAAATTTTGTTTAGAATTTGTTCCTTTCTTCTTTTTATAAACGAATCTTTTCACTGAAAATATATCTGTCTCCTTTTTCTAGAGAATTGTGTAATATTTACTTTTCGCTTAAAGTGCATATTTTGGTATTGAAGAGTAAACTGAAATCTTTCCGGGATAAAAATTTAAAAAATTGTATGATCATTTGTATTTTATTAAAACAATGCATCGATTTTTTTTCGTAGAAAATTTACATTTCGTTTACATTTCAGATTTTCAGATAGAAAAGTCAAACTGAATGGATGAAAATTAAACTTTTTTAAATTTGTACTTTTGATTTAAAAATTCATTTTCTTAAGTTAAAATTGAATTTTTCTATATTAAAATTCAACTACTGATTAAAATGGAATCTCCTTTACTGGACGATTAAAAAACTTTGGTTTGACAAGTTTGGTTCTACCACTTTTTTGAGAAATAATTGAGTCAGGCTAATTCTTGAAATATAATTTCTGCACAGGAAATTTGTTTTTATCTTGAAGGTTGAAAAATGTAGGTTATCATTTTTTTGGTTCATGTTTGAGAAATTTTTATTTATTGATCATTCTTGTTTTTTTAAAATAATGTTTTAAAATGAAGTTTAATCTCAGTTGGTTTACGCATAAATATAAGTTAACCTTTTTTTGTTGACAGTATTCGGTTAAAATTAGTATTTTATGGTGGCAGAGTCTTTTTTTAAATAAATAAGTCAATTTTCTTATTATTTTATTATTCCATTCATAAAACATCCTATGGTAAAAATATTTCAAAATTTTAATGCTGGTATTTGATCGTTAATGGTCAGGAAAAATGGGAAAATGTTCCTGGAAAAATAAAGGAATTTTGAAAATAATTAATCGTGTTATTTCTGGAAAACCTGAGTGAACCAACAGTAATCGGGTGGGCGGGGGGGGGGGGCGGTACCTTTTGCGGTTTCGTCATCGCGTTTGAAGATTAGATTCACAAAAGTTGAATTTTTTCTATTTTAAGTCAATATAATCCTTATGCAGCCCGAAAATATTAATTTATTTTAATCAAATTTATAGATTCGTTTTGCATTCGAAAATTAATGGGGTGAGAGCAGAGAATTTCTGTACTCTGTTCACTCACAGAACGAAATCAGGATCGCTTTTTTTTCCTTAAGGAAGGCATCAAAAAATTTTCTCCGGTTTACAGCCCATCGCTGTTGAACGGAAACAATTTTTTCAAGTAGACTGACTCAAGTGCTCTCTGAAATTTTGTATAAGATTTCCGGGAGTCCTCCGCCTTCATTTCCCTTTCTTTGACAAGCAGCGTGCAGAGAACGAAATTTCGTCTTTTCAGAATTTCTTTCTCTCATTGAACATACTATATCACTCGTTTTTTTTTGTTAAAATTAGACGCGGAGGGATCTCATGGAACTCAAACGCCACACCGACAAAGAAAGAAATCTACTGGTGTTGTTCAACATAATTTGATTCCAATTCAGCCTCGCATTTCTCCAGTTCGTTTGTATTCTGCAGTTCCTTCAAATCCTTCCGGTCCATCATCTTCTTCAGTTCAAAATGTACAACCAGAGCTTCATATTAAAGAAAACAGCGACATTGTCATACGATTGTTGGATTTTAATTCTGCTGTTGGCTCTCTCAAGTCAATTGGATTGCAGAGAGATAAACATCCTGATTGGCTTTTCACCAAGACGCCGAGTGATTTCTACGAGGTTTATATACTAGCTCCAAATAAGGTTTCTTGGACTGCAACAGCTGTATATTTCAGACACGATCCCTATACCAATACTGGATATAAGCAAAACGACACAGGGCCTAAACCACTAGATATTTTTTTAGTCGCACCCGATGGGTCTCAATTGTATACAGTATTAGCCCCTTTTAAGCTAGATCAACCGGACTGTCTATTTCCAAAATCGGAAAAAAACAGACTGCACATTTTTGTAAAAAATAAAGACGGCCGAGTATACAAAGGAAAGTTGCGGATTTCAGATCGTGAAACACTCAAACGTAATTGGGCAAAAGTTTACAGACAGTTAAAGCAGGTACATAATCCCTAGTTGTCATGACTAGATAAAATGGTGTTTAGAAGAAACGAGCTGCGAGCACCAGAAAAGCAGGCTGTTTTGAGTGGAATCTTCGCTAGTATAACGTGATTACTAGTTGCGTGTCTCATATTTTGAGTTTCTTGTTTCAGTGTTTAGTAAACATTGTTAAAAATTTCCTTAACTTTATGACCGCATTGCGGGTCCAAGGGCCACGACAGTCCTCCTTTTTGATTGATTCAGTCGCTGCGGCTATGAACAAAGGAAGCTTGTGTCAGCTGGAATGTATGCTCGCGTCAACTCAGGTTGGATGTTTTCATCCTTCAACGTCTTCAACGAAATGGATGGAACGAAAGAATATTTAAAATCGTGTTTGAGTCTAATTTTGTATTGCTCTCAATACTCTTCATCATACTGCTAATTTCATTTTTTCTGGATTGCCTTGTGAACAGATTAGTGATGAACATTCTAACCTCAACAAAGAGAAACATTCTAGGATTTTGGGGAAAAGCCAAAAAAGCTCTAGAAATATATAGAATCAAATCATTTACCTTATTCGAAATTACTGTGTTCAATAGATTCTGTATATTAATATTCATAGATTTGCAAGAAGTTCTTTAACTTTTCAGTTTCCAATTTGACACTTTTCATAGGTGCCGTAACGGTTAAGCGATTTCTCGATTCAACCATAAAAGTAGTTAAGGACATTTTTAACTATGCACAACCACGTTCCCAGTAACCGAAATTTCTCTCAATGTAACTTGGTGATTGTGAATGCTCTTTCGTTAAAGCTTCTTCGGCTTTAGAGACCACATTCTCATTACACGAAAGTTGTATATATTATGTTAAAATTTATCATATTAAATGTATATTGTATTAGTTTCTGTACCTCGTTTGGAGGTTTCTTATTCTGATATTGCACAGTAAAGTGCAAATTTATTGTTCAATATTATTTAAAATATTTGTTCCTTATTTGGTAGTAATCTTCATTCGCAGCTACCCAATACATATATCGTTTCAATAAATGTATTTTATTACAGTTCATAATATGCGTTGATATTGAAACAGCCGTATTTTTACTGTCGTTTTTTTATAATTCGAAAAAGCGTGCGTAATATCAGAAGAAGAGGTAAAAAGTGTTTTATTGCACCATGTGTTGTTTTATCCTAAAATTTAATTTGTTTAGCTGTAATGTTACATTTTAGCATAAAAATTTCCTTCTGTAGCATTTTATTGTAGCTTGTGTTTTGTTTCTAAACAATTTATTTTAGTTTTATTATAATTCTTTACAATTAGGAAAAAGGCTATGTGTCATATCCAATAATATATAAATTCATGTTTTTTTTTAGTTACAAAGCCTCTGCTTAATCATTTTTCGTTGTATCTTCTTTCATTTTTTTTAAAATTAATAGCTTGTTTGACGTTTATCTTTTGCCAATAAAACAAAAGCTAAGCGTTCTTTTAAAAAATAGGTCATGCTGAGTTCATAGATCATTTTTGGATGCAAAATTCTTTCCTAATTATTTTCTACAATACATTGGGTTGTTTTTCCGAAAATTTATTTTCTTTTTAATGTTTTCCAATTTCTTTGATCTCCTTTCATATAATGCAAAAAAATTAACATTCAAATTAAGATCCAGATTAAAAAAAAGCATTATTCAAACAGGCAAAGTGAAATAAAACCATTATTTTGAAAGAATTTATATGTCTTTATTATAACCCAGTCTATAGGCTTAATATTTCTTATTATAAATTTACCCATTAACGCTCAACGAGCATGCAATTTTTAGCTCTACTTTAAGCTGAATTTTCATGTATTAAGAGGAGGGAAATCTACACCAAATCTGTATATCCTAGTATTTTTGGATGTGCTCTTTCGATTCCCGGGGCCAAAAATTGATTTAAAAACTCTGAAAAAAGTTACAGTGTATTTTAAATAAAAAAATACCAAAATTTTCAGAAAAAATTTTATTCGACAATTTTTTTGGATGCCGAAAAGGATTTGAATCTTCTGCAAACTATGAACAATAGTGCATAAAATATCTGTACTTTCCAGAATTTTTTTTTTTCAAGTGTAGAATATTGAAAACATTTTCAAAATGGCGGACATCAGTGAGAAATGGAGATGCTTTATCCTGAGTACGTCAATTTCGATTGAATAAGATATAGAAATGATCAGATCCTCATGAAATTTGGTTTGTAGGGGTTTTTGGGGTTGCTGATTGCGAATCTGCTATCAGAAATCCATTATAATTCTTCAAAATGGCGGATTCAAGATGGTGGCTCATGATTTTTCGCGTTTTGTGTCGTATGACAACGAGAACTGGTATACAGGGGTTCTCGGGGTCGCTGTTTACGAATTTGCAATCAGAAATCCGTTATAATTCTTCAAAATGACGGGTTCAAGATGGCGACTGATGATTTTTCGCATTTCGTATCGTATGACAATGGATAACCAGTATACGGGGGTTTCCGCGGTCGCTAAACATGAATGTACCGTAAAAATCCTATATATTTTTGAAAAATAGCTGATTCAATATGGCGGATAGTGATTTTTCGCGTTCCTGGTTGAATGACAATAAAAATCGGTCTGAAGACGTTTTTGAGCACCTCAAAATCAAATTTCTCCAATGTACCAGAAAAGAGAACACCTCGAAGCGGATAAATATTCGTTCATCGGCCTAAATTTTCCGTCGGTTAGCCATGCTTGGTGAATGTTGCCCAACTCTTACCACGTGGAGGTAGACGGTCAAGAGTTTTATCGTTTTTTTTTAAATTTTTGTACTTTTTTCGTTTATTTTTTATTTTTCTGTTAGTAGATGTATAGGCTGCTTTCTAATGCAAAATTCCTACCTTACCGGCTTCGAGATGCTTCAGCCTGTAGTGGTTCTTGTCCGTGCTAAAACTTTAAGAAAAGAGGGTTCATGTCCATGCTAAGCTTCGGGAGCATTCTCGAAGGATCCTGATGACGTCATGATTGCGCAATAGTCTGGAGCCAAATTCATGTAAACAGGTTCAAGGTTATCACATACACGTGTCAAGGTTAAATGAGAAAAACAAGAATGATTTATTGCTTCCTTCCAGATAAGACAGCTGTTTAATACACAAAAGATGCAGGTGTATAGGTGACATTTTATATGGGGATTGGTGCAAGGCATCCTGTTTTGACTATTAATTTGATTTATTTCTTCCTGATAGATAATGTTTTAACGAACAAATTCCTACCTTTATTTGTTTAACGCGTATAAGCTTCTAGAAAATTCTCGAAATATCTGATGATGTTATAGAATAATGTTACGCAATTGTGTGAAGGTTGAATTTGCAAAAAAAAACAGTTTCAAGGTTATTCACATGCATGTTTCAAGGTTAAATGTGAAAAAACAAGGATGATTATTTGCTTCCTTCCAGATAATACTTTAACTAACAAATTCCTCCTGTAAAAAAACATTCTTCTACAGTCTAGAATCTTCCTGCAAATTATAAGAAAAAAATATTTAAAGTTAATCGAAGGAAAGAATGGTATCTAAAATTATAATCAAGTCATTCCTTATGATAGGTCATATGCTCAGGGATCGCGCAATGTTTCGTGAACAAATTTCAAGGTTTATTTTTTCAGTGACGCATTACATTTTGCGTTATTAAAAAATTATAATGTAGAAAGTTGTAGAGGAATTAGACAAATAGGGAGATATGTTACCAGGCAAGGATAGTGAATGATATGCACCATTTATAGGTTAGATAGAAAGAGAGATCGAAAGATGGAGAGAGAGAGAGAGAGAGAGAGAGAGAGTGAGCTATGTATTAAAAAAATGTTTTAATGTTTTAGAATTTTATATTGAAATAACTAGGATGTTAAGTAAACTATTAGGAATTAAGGTCTGGTGGATTTCCATAATATTGAATCAACTATTTGAGATGAAGAACATAGAATTTAAAAGCTCTTGCTAGCATTTATAAAATAAGTCAGTTGGATAAATATGAAAGTTGACCGTACGAAACGTTGAAATCATCATTCACATAATAGAGTGATCTGCTAAAAAGATTCAATTTACTTACTTAAAAAATGATAATAAAGCATCATGAATGAATGATGAAATAAATTTAGCAGTATTAAAATCTAATGCAAGGCAACTGTGAATCAAACATTGAAAAAAAGTATACTGTGTTAACGTGAATATCTACTTTCTGGAACTCTTATATCCAAATTTTAGTAACATACAAATTAAAAAATAAACACAAAAATCAATATAGTTTTTACAAATCGAGGATGATATATTGCTTTCAAGCTAACTAATTTAATTCACAAGTCAAAACAATTGTCTATAATTTTGAATCTTCTGGAAATTTGTAGATACATTTCTGATATTCTACAGTTGTAGTGGTTCGTGCTATGCTTCCAGAATATACTTAATGACGTTATCAAATTTGTACTGCGCAATTTCTGAAAAGAATATTTTTTGTAAACAACATCAAGGTTATTGTAAATGAGACATTGCATTTTGCGTTGCAATATTATTTACCTCACGTGTCGATTATAATTTTAATAGATAAAGACAGTAAAAAAATATGCAGCATGTAAAGGTTAGAGAGAGGGAGGAATGTATTAAAAAAAATGTTTTAATTCAACAAATAATTTTCTAAAATTTGCGGAAGGGTTTGCGATTGAGCGACTCGAAACCAGATATAAATCTCACAGCATACCTAAGCCAATGAATTAAACCATATAAAATTTGTGCATGAATCTAAAAAAATATCAACAGATTCTTGAGAAATGCTTTTACAAACAGTGGATCCATGTGACCGATTAAGAATTAATACCAGGTAATCTCGTAATATTGCATCAACTATTTTGATATGAAGAACGTATAATTTGAAAGCTTTTTTTAGAATTTACTTACTTGAAATAAAGTATCATGAATGATAAAAATAAATTCAGCAGTGTTAAAATTTATTGCAAGGACAACTGTGAATCAAACATTGAAAAAATGATGCACTGATGACATGATCATCTACTTTCTATAACTCTTAAATCAACATTTAGGGATATAAAAAAATGAAAAAATAGACATATTAATATAGTTTAGAGAAATCGAGGATGATATATTGCTTTGTAGCTAACTAATTTAAATCAGAGATCATAAAAACCAGAACATAGAAACCTACTTTACCGATATTATACAGCTGTAGTGGTTCATGCTATGTGTCCAGAACATTCTGAATGATATCATCAAATTTCTACTGCGCCATTTCTGAAAAGAATTTTTTTCGTAAACAATTTCAGGGTTATTTTCAATGTCGCATTACAATTTGCGTTACAATATTAAAACTTAGAAGTCCATCATATCACCTTAAGAGGTACTTTTACATACAATGGATCACTGTAACAGATTTAGAATTTTATATTGATATAGCTATGATGTCAAATAAACTATTAGCAATTAGGATCTCGTAGGTCTCCGTAATAATATTTAATCAACTATCTGAGATGAAGAACACATAATTTGAAAGTTCTTGCTAGCATTTATAAAATAAGTCGGCTACATAATTATTAGATTTGACTGTAAGAAACGTTGAAATCATCTTTCACATAATAGAGTGATCTGCTAAAAAGATTCAATCTACTTACGTGGAACATTAAAATGTAATGCAAAGATACTGTTAATCAAAAATTGAAAACGTCAGAGTGAAGTATTGACTATGTATATTAAAATCTGCTATTATATATAACAGCTAAAAACCTTGTTTTTTCTTAGAACCAACTTTTTTTTTTAAATTGTAGTTAACTAAACTCATTTAAAGGGGTCAGGATTTCGAGTTAATAGAATAATGGATGTGTAGTTGATTTAACTATTACAAATTAGGAAAAAACGCAACTTTCTTTCACTAAAAACAGGAACCTGAGTTAACAATGATTATCATAGAGTGCGCCACCATTAGTTACGCTGATTTTGCTTCTCGTTGTAAATAGAGGATGATCCGGAGAAGGGGGTATATCTCCACTTTTGGTGCTTCATTCTACGCTGAGCTTGATAAATCACCATCCTCATATACTATCGATTTTATTTAAGTCTTACATCAATATTTAATAAGGAAGAAATCTAATTTAAGAATAATAATAATAAAGCAGCCTGAGCCTCGTTGGCTGAGTTG